>OY735198.1:66119684-66171588 GCA_963457665.1 Thysanoteuthis rhombus | reverse complement strand
AACAGATCAACATGTCTATGCCTGCGAGATCATTTTAGGTGAGATTCCAAAAAAACAGCCATCTTGGGTTTTAAAAAAAAATTGGTCTTGCATTGACAGCTGAGGTGGAAAGATATAACAGCCTAAATACTTCTCCAGTGCATTGTATCCCGCATAGAGTTCAACTCTCAGAATTCGAGACAATAATGACAGACAAGTTGCTAGCCAAAATTTCGTGGAATTTGACCATGAAACCAAAAAATGACTTGACCAAATACCTCATTTCCACCGTCTTCTTTAAAGTAGTTCCCTTGGATATGTAAACAAAGATATCACAAAATATAGTGGTCACAAAATTTGCATTTCATTAAATTCTCACGCCGTTCAAATTCACCGAACCACTGGGAAGTCCCTCGTAAGCTTATCTTATTAATTGAAATTGAAAAAAAATGCTTCTGGATATTATAATATTCACAATTAATGATTACTGAAATGTTGACTATTGATGGAATGAGGGCAACACGAACTAATACCCGAAAATTCAAGATATTTGAACAGTGCACCGAATATAATATAAACTTTACCACTACTGCTTGCAGCAGTACCCTTTGTGGGCAATACCCTTTGTAGGTAGTATTCTTTATGGGCCAATGTGCTATCAGTCCAAGAAGGTTGTTGCAAGTAGTATACTGACACAGTTCCCAAGTCTCTTTCGATAAGCTAATTAAAAGGAGATGGTGAAAACTAGATGCTCGGGTAAAAGATTCCCTGAGTTTTATGATAGCACCTGGTACAAAGGAACTTGTTATAATTATACGTGTAGTAATGACAAAATCAAAATGTAACCCTTAATGATATTTCAACTGATATCAAAACATATTGCTTATGTTTTGCGATTGTTAATTTTCATCATGTTCTGTTCTGCATATGTTTTACTGAATATTATTTTTCGCGAATCGATAGCAAATACAACAATGTAATAACTGAACTCCCCCCCCACCACCACCACCACTGAGCACGTTACAAGCATGTGAAATGTAAAGGAATACTCCAACAAGTAAAACGCGTTGTTCCGAAAGATTATTGCTATGCATTTATTTTGAAAATCTCAACTCAAAGATAATCCGTGCAACAAATATGTTGAAAGAGGCGCAACTATCAGAATCTAAAATGCAGAGATAAAGAAAATATACCACTACATCTACACACGTTAACGAATCTCGTCAAAATAAGAAGAGAAAATCAAACGAAGAATCACCCTGAGTTGGCAAGGTTTCATCAGTACAAACTCAACATTCTCAGACAAAAAAGATCCCATTAGTTTTGGAAAGAAGGTTCTACAACCAATGCATCCGACTGATAGTCACCTGGAACTGAATCATGGAACCGAAACTTTGGCTCTCAATCTAGGTAACTATGCAATTTGCACCAAAGGGAGATCATGCTTAACACCACATAAAGATACCAGAAGACAACAAAGTATATAAGAGAAAAGATAGGAGTCAGAGATATCATGGAATCCATAAAATGGTAATGGGCTGGCCATGTAGCAAGAATGTCAGACTTACAGCCCACAAAATGCAAAACTACCGGCTGAAAAAAAGATGGCGTATTGAACTAAAACAATTTCTGAAAGTATTGACTTTGCGACGCCCACGAGAGAGAGAGATTTCTAGCTAATCCTGAGGGGGGGTCTATGTCCAACGACAGGCACTAAAATAATTCTGCTGCTGCTCTTCTGATACAATTTGCTTGGATAAAAAAAAACTGGTTCCAAATTAACTCAAAAAATGGTCAACGTTGATCCCAAGATATCACATGAATGAGCAATTGAAGAAAATGGGACTGCAACGGGGAATTGAATTACCAGTGGCTGGTTAGCTCAATGGTGAGAGCAAAACTATCTTGAAACGGCTACCTGATCGGTCGTAGGTTCGATTCCTGTTGCAGACCCATTTCCTTTAATTGTTTATTCTATTTACTTTGTCTACGTTAAGTTGCACATTCACCGTGTAATGACAGGGGATTATTGCAAATAAGAGTTTCAATATAATATAATGCAATTTATAATCATATATATATATATGTGTGTGTGTGTGTGTGTGTCGATTGTAGCACTTACATGAAACTGAGTCATCACGAAGAACTGAATGTTTTATAATCATATACCCATTTCCTAATAACACGCACGCACTTATATACGCCCAGATATATTCGATATCAGTTCAGTACAAATTCTTGTACACTCAGATTACCTGTACAGACACTAAATATCATATTGATATATGCATGTAAATATGTCTGTTTATCTCTATATTTGTACATATGTACAATGTGTATATGTGTATCTCCAAATTTGCGTTAGCATTAAATTCTATGTATTTAAACTATGTATTTTGTCTGTGTATATATTCAACTGTTTTAGCCACAGAAGCATATTTTATATTGCAATGTCGTGTATTTTAAGACAATAGATCTACGTTGCTTGTTTTGTTGTTAACATTCTTCCCAGCCTCCTCCCGTTCATTTACCCGCAAGGATAAGCCTGACATTTATACATGTTGTACATAGACATTTTTATCACTTACTCTCGTAGCGATCAGAGTTATTCATCCATGTTTTTTTTTCTCTCCAACTTTCCTTTTTTTTATTTTATTTGTGCTTATTATCTGATCTTAGCCTTATTATCTACTTGATGTCACTTGCAAGCGAGAATAAGATATTTGGTGAGATGGTTCATGTCCGCGTTGTAGAACAGTCGGCAGAATTATGAAGAAAATTTGTCAGAAAATAGGCTACGGTGTTTTTTTCTCCCAGGCGGGGAAAACGTATTAAGGAAAAAAAGTGGTGGGGGAAAAAGTCTTCATATAATATATATATATATATATATATATATATATATATATATATATATATATATATATATATATATATATATATATATATATATATATATACATATATACATATATATATATATATACATATATATATATATATATATTCCTAATATACGATGAAACATATGTAGATAAAAGAAAATTACTGAAAAGTAAGTGAAATAAAAAATGGCTAAAAAATCGTGGATCACAAAAAAGGCCAGACAAATTGGGGAGAACGCGTTCGTAAGGTGAACAAGCTGAACGCATGGTAATGCTGAGGAAACGTGCCTATGGACTGGGAAATAAAAAGATTCTCTGCATACATCTAGGCACATCAATAAGTCAGTGGCTTCATGATGAAGAAAGCATTTATTTTATTCAACAAATATTTAATCTTGATTCAATCTCGTTCTTTGTTAATGTACTTAATTGAGGGGTGAACATAAATATCATAGATCGAATTTTATACGAGGGAAATTTCAATCAAAAAATTGAGATTATAACTACGTGCAAACTTATAGATCCATATATATATATATATATATATATATATATATATATATTGAAGTAAGGATTTGCTTCACAAACACGTTTATTTTTTTATGTTTATGTTTGAGCTCTACCCTAAATCAACTTAATGTTTAATATTGAATGTTTCGAGCATTTTATGAAATAAACTCATCACGCATCAGATGTATTATATTGTATTATGTTATATTGTATCCCTGATTTGTACATATATATATATATATATATATATATATATATATAGAGAGAGAGAGAGAGAGAGAGAGAGAGAGAGAGAGAGAGAAAGAGAAAGAGAGAGGGGAGGAAAAGGATAGTGTAGGAAAGCAAAAGAGAGTGAGGCGATAGTACGTATAGATGTGAGGTCCAGAGAGATGTCACGTACTGGAGGCCAACTCGTCTGACTGGGCCTTCCATGTCCGTGATGATCACTTCCTTTCTGTAGCCTGTTATCGGAACAAAGGCTCGCCTCTATCAACTGCAAGTGCATGTTTCACAAAGACAAAACGATGTAGTCGCCTGCAGTCTCTATCAGGCATATTTCTGCGATTTCTCTAATTTTGACGAACCCACTTACCTGGCTTATTTACTCTTCTATCTCTTTTTTATATGCTTCCTTCCCCTACCCCCATCTATTCAGCAAAACATTTTGGCATTTTTTTTTTTGTCGTTATATTTTTTATTTTTGTATGACAACTTTTCTTTGCTATCGGCCCTGTGACCTACGGTGACCGTGTGTCATGTGACTTGTCTCCTCCAATCCCTCAGTGTCTCAGCTCATATAATTCCATTTACCAATTATTTGTTAACTTCAGTCGATCAACCGTTGCCATCAAAAGTGACGAACAGTTCCATCCCTTTTCATTTGTGCGTATGTTTCTTTTTGGGGCCTCATTCTGACAGGTTTATTAATAACATCTAGATTCTTCAGAATCTATTTTTTTAAAACTTCATTTCAAGCTTTTTCCCATGGAAATTTATTCTCACCACATTTATCCTCCTACGGAATTCTTCTTACATGACATTTCGATAGTTCAATTATTGACTGTGATGCCGAGTTTTTACTATTAATATTTCGAGCTTTCACACTGAAGACAAAGTGGCATTAAGTCTCCTCAAATTGCCGAATTTACAAGTGCTGTTGTCTGGATAGTCTCCGTCTTACAGAATCTCAGGCCCCCCCCTGCCTAATTGCTTGGTTCTTCGAGACTGTTCCCAAGGCACCGTCCACTATTGGCAAGTCTGTTACCATTTACAGTTTCTTGAGTTTCCTGACAAGGTCCATGTGCTAATTTAGCTTTCCACTTTCTTTTAATCGTGTGGTCAGCAGGAACAGCATAATCTGACACGACACTTTTGCCTTGTTCGGTACTTCAAGGTATAGAGTTCTGGCTTGAAATAAATGATACGTTTGAATCTCAAAGTCCAGTAGAATTTTACGTTTAATTTTCTAGCACAGATTATGGTCGGTGCATGGATCATCGGTTTGTGAAATCGAAATGTCGCTTGCACAGTTCCTAATGGATCAACCTCCCCACCCAGTCATACCTATTATTGTACTCTTTCTGGGTTAATTTATATACTCTTTGCTGATATAGTGTGTCTTGTCTATTCTGGCCTTTATGTAGTTGGTTCTAGTTTACTATAAGAATTGATTAATTTTCCCTCTTCAATTTTCCTTTGCGTAGCCGTAATCATATTGATTGCCCTGCAATTCCTTTGTCTTTAGAAGTTTCCGTCCAGTTTACTTTCTTCCGACTTTTGGATTATCGTTTCTGTATGTCCTTGGTCTCTAGTTTTCCAGTTAGTGCTCTCTCTATTAGTTGTGATCATCAAAATACATCCTCTGTGTAATTTATGCAGATTTTCAGTCTCTTTCAAATTCACTCTGTTGTTTGCTGGAACAATGACATTGACTGACAGTTTTTGTTTATAAATGCAATTATTTCTTCTTAGCATTCGATATTTTTCGCTGGAGATCAAGTGACATTGATTCTATTCAATACTTCAGGTATCACATCAGTATTTTTACGCTAATTTTAGTCTAAATATCGCTTGGATAGTTTTCATTCTTCCTCTGGTTACCCATTTCAGTGTTCTTACTAGTTTCTTCCAGGCTTGTTGCAACTCAACAATAATTGAGGTTACGGATACCCCTACCGTATTCTTCATTTTTTTCTGTTCTCCAAGTACTGATGATGCCCACACTTTTCCCATTTCATTCTCGGGTCTACTGAAACGGTGCCATTATGTGTCTCGGATCTGCCGGAACGGTGTTTTTCCAATTTTCAATCGATCACCCCCAATACGGAATGCTACCAAAAGACGTTAGTCATGTAACGGTTTCTATTGAGTGATTACCAGACCCTTTTTCCGGTATCGTGGAGTGTTTTGTAAATAATTAGTCGTTCTTTTCTCCCTATCTGGTTATGGATCAATACTGGAAGGAAGCGAGAAAGCAGGCCTTCACATGAGCTTCAGCTGAAGAAAGTACATACTGCATCTAACTAGGACAACGAATCCCCATGAAATCCTTAAGAGAAGAAGAAATCAAGCGAAAAATCACTCCAAGTTAGAAAGCTTTTAGTAGTGCGAGCTCAACCTTCAAGAACAACAAACTTCCATTAATCCTGAAAAGCAGAGTATGCAATTAATGCATCCTCCCAATAGCTGAAACATGGAATCCAACAAAAAGATTGACCCTCGAGCTGAGAACCATGCAACAAATACAAAGAAGAATCATGCTCAACCTCACATGGATAGATCACAAGATAGCACAGTACAAGAGAGAAAGGATAGGCGTCATAGATATCATAGAAGACATAAAAACTCAAATAGCAATGGGCTAGCCATGTTGCGAGAATGCCAGACAACGAGTGGACATCACAACTCACAACATGGATCCCGAGAGATTTATACGAAAATGTGGCTGGCAAAATACGAGATTGCGTGACAAACTAGACAAATTCAGAAAGTATTGATTCCCCACGCTCATGAAAGAGAGGTCTGGTGAATCTTAGGGAAGGTCTATATCTGCCAAGCATTAAAAGGCTGATGTTGATGATAGAATACTATTAAATGAAAATATGTCAGCCTAGTGAAACAAGTGAAAAAGTTTAAATATCTAAAGAACAGGACCGTATAGTTCGAGGCTTGGAGAGTCGTTTTGGTCTTCGTTCAAAACTTTTAGAATGGAACAGTCAATGTTTTGTCAATACGGAACCAGATGAAACTGTCTATGGATATTGAGATCAGTCAGAAAGCGACAATCCTCTGAAGTATAAAATTGGAATAGATTACAATAGATATTTAATATATCTTCTTCCCATATTATTGGTCAAAAGAAGTACGTATAAGAGAAAAGTTTCTCACTTGCTGTCATAATTACGATGATTTTTCATTAGATGACGTATTGTTAAGAATTTAAATTTTTGACTCGTGTTTTTTCCAACGCTGCCTTTCAACGCAAACAACTTGAATCGTCCTTTTGTAAACATAAATGACTGGAAAAAAGAATAAGCTTTCGGAGACTCCCCAACCCATATCCTTTTCGCCTTGAGGTGGTCTGTCTATATACGACTGCTGCTCTACTATTTGAGCTACTAGAGTAAAAGGTTGCAGATGATCAAATCTGAGCATATAAATATATTCTTCATTTTATTGTTATCGCCTGGCACCATATTTGACGTTTCTATTTTGTTTACGAGTATCAAGCGCAGTAATACCATCTTGAACTTTTATCAAATGAAGCATTTTAAACAATTATTAATTTTTGATAGATAGGCCAACGCAGTTGTACAGAATGGACCTGCTTCTACAAACTTTTTACTTGGCCCCTTGCTCGCACTCCAACAAAATTTAATCGAAATTCGTCGAGAACTTTTGGTGATATTGTGTTGCCGGAAAGATAGACGGAAAAAAGGTGAACGAATACATGTCTCTGTCCAACTTTTTTGGCAGACATAAATTAAGATGAAATTTGTATTAAACTATCTATCTCTTTATCTACCATGAGCAAATCATTAGCAATGAATCGTTCCATGAAATCTTTACGCTTGACATTACCATGAATCGTGCTTCCTTACTGCGTGTTCCATGGAAATAGCCTTGTATTGTAGCTTATTGAGAATGTTGTCCCGGAAGTTGTATTCACTGCTTGCTTGGGGCTGTAAAATAGAGAAATTGGGCGACTGATATTAGTTTTCTACTGGAGGAAAGAAATAAATCCAAACAAATATGGCCAAAAAATGACAAGGACACGTAATTTTTGTCCATATTTTTGAGAAGTGTCATTTATATTGCAGTTTTTATTCTGATAATTCAACCCCCTTATGGACGTATCTGATGTTGTCAGCACAATGTTTTGGCCCATCCATTCTTCAGTCCTCGTCATGAGGAAATAGGAAAAATTCTTTTGTCAGTCATTGATATATCAATGGGACCAATCCATTTGAGCAGAACTAGGAACGCAGACGATGCAAGCTACTAATTTCAATTTCTGAGCTCTAAAACGATGCTAATAATCAATTATCTGGAACTCATTCCAAGGTGGGTTATATGAACACCTCTCAATCAAAATATGGTCTGTCATACTAAATCTTACCAGTTCAACTGTGGTTTTGCTTTCTTATACTCCTCTGATCTGACCGAAGAAAAGTGTATTAGGGTGAAACCATTTGTTCATTTGAAGTCAAAGAATGATCTACGGTTGAACTCCTGTGTCAAACTAAGCTGAAAGCGAGCACACACACACACAAACACATACACGCACACACACACACATGTATATATATATATATATATATATATATATATATATATATATATATATAGTCTAGAAAGCTTTCCATCTTTGAACACAAAGCATTAAAAAAAAGTCAAATTTCTTTTTACGTCACTTCAGTCACTTATTTCCCAATGACTGTTTTAATGTTTTGCATATACTTTGTTATATGAAGTACAACGTGTGCATCTTTTCTTGTTGGGATCATCATCAGTTGCTTACTTTGTAACCATTTTGGGGATTAAAAAAAACCAGTTATAATTACATACACACACACACACACACACACACATATATATATAAGGGTGAGGGGACAGAAATATTGATGTAAAATATATATATATACACACACACACACACACACACACATATATATATATATATATCAATATCACAATGTCTCTCTACATATATATCATAAAAAGTGTCTCACATCAAGTCACGGTATAATATATGAAAATTTATTCGCCAACTTTATACACCAACATCAATAACTACGCACTAATCCCATTCTCGCAATGCATCTTCTGTGAGTTCTTTTTTTTCTCCTTCGTTTCTGACCCATATATTCTTTTGTTGTATAAATCTAAGAATTTGGGCGTTTTTCACAACACGCTCAACTGGTCTTGCCTGGTTAAGTGACTGGCAGAATGGAAACTCCATCCCTCACTCCATCGGATCATGAGTGGCCTTTCTCTTCAACATAAGTGCCAAGGAATATGTTCCTATTTCTATGTGTTGTTATCAAGCAATCAATGAATGAAATGTGCTTTTGTGGGTTGAGACCCAGTTTGGCCTTAATCTGCGGCAGAATATGCAAATATTTGGGTAGTATCAACTCTCTCAAAGAGTTATGGAAGGGGTGAGAGGGAAGGATAAAACTAATGGTTCCATTTGTGAAAGATAGTGTGAGAAGAAGGAAAAATGCTTCGGGTGATTTTGATGCTTCAAGTGAGAAAGCGTGGGGAGATACAATAGGTAGAAAGACTGTATGACAAAACTTTCTCAATCGCTTACTCTTCGCATATATATATATATATATATATATATATATATATATATAGAGAGAGAGAGAGAGAGAGAGAGTGAAAGAGAGAGAGGAGAAAGATAGACATACACACATATATACATATGCATGTATGCATATATATATATATATACATATACACACACACAAACTCATTTGCATACACTCACACACACATCTATATATGCAATATATACATGCATGATGTGTTTGAAAGTAAATACGTATTTCTGTGTTTGAAAAGTAATTACGTATTTTCGTGTTCAGAAATCAATTACGTATCTTCAAATAGGAGATTAAAAACAAATCAAAGTGAAGGTTGATTAAATATTATTTATCAAAAAGTAATCACCATAATTATCAATGACAGCTGCCGAACGGGAAGGAGAATTTTCGATTCCTCGTCGGAAAAAATTCGGCGTTTTTTTCTGAAAAAAGTTCAAGACACCTTTTATAACTTCTCAGTTTCTGAAGGTTCACTTTTGAACCTCTCTTTGATCGAAACAATTGATAATCCGTTGGGGCTAAATCGGATGATTATGGGTGATTCTGCATTCAACCTTGGTCTTGGTTGACTTTCAATTTATAGACGTGGAGTGCATTTCCGAACTCACCAAATATATACATTCATACATGCCAAAGTATTTCAACATCCTTATACACAAAATTAAAGGGGTTTTGGAGCAAAGATCAAAAATATAAAAACCAAAAAGTTTTGAAACAAGATTGGACATTTGAAAGTTATGTAAGATCTTTGGTCGGATCTTGTCAATTTTGAAGCTGTCATTTCTACGTTTATAGTTTCGAAAAAGTTCATTAAGATTTGAAGTCTTTCGGACAGTTAAACTCATTCTTCTTGTTCGTGCTGCAAATTACATTCGGATATTACACTTGGAAAAGGCCGTAAAATGAATGGGCCGAAGCCTCACGTTTACAAGATGAAAAATAAGGAATTAAATCGTCCGAAAAAACTCTTTCAGTGTTTAAGAATATTCAATATTTTGCAGTCATAATATATATATATATATATATATATATATATATATATATATATATATATATATGTGTATATATATATATATATATATATCAAATTCAGAAAATACCGGCTCTGCGACGCCTATGATAGAGAAGTGTGGTGAATCCTTGGGAAGGTCTATGTCCAACGACATATATATATATATATATATATATATATATATATATATATATATATATATATATATATATATATATATATATATATATATATATATATATATATATATATATATATATATCATCAGTCTTCCAACGTCTATCGTTGGACATAGATCTTCCCAAGGATATGATCATAAATTGTGCTATATTTATTGAGAAACTGATTTGATATATATGTATATAAATTGAAAATTATCTGAGATGAATTTGCGCCATCAAATGCTTAATGTGTCACTTTTCTTAGATAAAGTAAATAGAATAACCGATTAAAGAAAATGGGGCTGCTACAGGGATCGAACCTGCAACCGATAGGAAGATCGCTTCAACGTAGCGGTAAAAGCATCGCTACATCGCAGGGACATTTTGTTCATTTGTATAATCTATGTGTGTGTATGTGTCTCTTTATGGTTATCTGTGTGTTATAAGTCCATATAAAAGCTATACATGTAAATTAGTGTGTTCAATTGAAATATTGTATGTTCGTACATATCTCTGTTTTGTTAGATTTCCGTTATAACCTAAAAGTCATAATGGTCTGGTCTGTACGAAGTGTATTAACAGCTATGACAAAACCAATATAGGGTCTTAAGATGATATAGGAATGTTTATGTATATATATATATGTATGTGTATGTGTGTGTGTGTGAGTGTGTGAATATGTATACATCGATACAAAATCTAATCTAGTTTTGTAAATCTCAAATGCATTCGATCCTTACCGTGTGAACTAATACCATGCCTTTAACCAAACAAAACGAAGCTTTGTAAATGAGTATATATATATATATATATATATATATATATATATATATATGTATATATATATATATATATATCGTGATTGCCTTATTGGTAAGAATATTATTTCGCACCAATCTTCCTCATGAAGAGATCCAGCTGGCTTTGAGAAATCACCATTCGAAATTCTACCTTTTATTTTAGCTCGAACGACGTGGTACATCCACGACTCTCACAGCAACTGAGCCGGCCCCAGGAGAGATGTAGTAACTGAATAACTCCATATTCACCATGTCCATGGATATAAGTCTTCGTGAAGAACTGGAGAAATATTTGAAACGTAAGGAGCCTACGCAGATTTATCATGAAATTATGATTATTCCTGTCGGCTCGGGCCGTGGTTCCGGCGACCAGCATCTTGCACGCCACTCGCTTGTCTATCTCGACTGTCCATTCTGCTCGGCCAATGTCAGGCCGAATGCGAAGAAAACTCGCTCGTCTCTCGTTAGGCTACGATCAAATTTCACCCGTTTCGTTAGAATTCTTTGCCTAAATCACAATCGCTTCAATTAATCTGTCAGATTTTGACAAATACTGGAATCTAGTCACTGCAACCTGAGTGATGATCCGGGCCACGTTTAACTTCCGGGATTTCGTAGATTGTAGACCTCAATTTTCATCTCCTTCACCACCCGTACGCCCGCCCACCCGCCCTTCATCCAATCCACCTTAGGCGCCGAGGGGCGTACACGCACTCACCGATTGCCCCTTTACTCCTTGTATATTTATCTCTCTTTCTTTCTTTTTTTTTCTTCTTTTTCTATCTTTTGTTATTCCAACACTTCTATCCACCCCGTGCACCCGCAAGCGGTGTTTCCTATTCTCATCAAGTTTGAAGGGAAAACTACCCGCTTTTTAGACGGAAACTGACATTGGACGGTTAGCATTTTGGTCCAGTTTTGCAAGTCTTTACCTACTCTCTCATTATTTCCCTTCCTTTCAACTTCCCTCTGTCACTCAATTTACCGGAGATTATTGCTTTGGTCTTCATTGATATCATCATCATGATCATCATCATCATCATCATCACCATCATCATCGCTATTGTTATCATTATTGTTGTTGTCATTGATACTATCATTGGTATTGACATCATTATTGTTGTTGTTGTTGTCGTCAAACTCCCAAACAAGAGACGACAAGAGATGTACCTCAATTTTCTACCGTAACAATGACAGGAACAATTTTTTGCAAAAATTCAGGGGATGCAAACCGATGTGTAGAATTCACACTTCCCTTCTGTAATTGGAACTCACGACCAGAAGGTTGTCTTACTGACTGAGCTAAATTGACTAGTCTTGGATATTAATGAAAATGCGCCGTACAGATTCACTTCATTCTAATAAATAAACATACTATAAAATATAAATATATATATATATATATATATATATATATATATATATATATATATATATATATATATATCAAATAATTCTCATTAATTTATCATATATACAATACAAAAGTTGCAATAATCATCCTTAGTTGGAATAGAATTTGGAGTCGTGTTCAGGTTGTCCAGTGAGTTCAACCCTGAAATTTGATTTTGAAACAAAAAACCTAACCTAACACCTTGCTTCCATCAAACTTCTAGCCAATTTCCATCAGTACGTCCATGATCGTCCCCATTATTTTCTCTTCTTGTCGTTTGTAAAACCAGTGACACCCAAGGTAAAATTTATTTGAAAATGTGTGAAAATTGTCACTCACCCTAATCATTAGGTCTAAATTAGGGGAAAATAAAACAATATAATGGTTGTATTCCAATGCAGATTCCATTACAACCCGGTGTACGTAGTGTGGGCAAGGTACCGGTTTTTCTTAAAGCTGATCTCTAACTATACAATTTTTTCACTGATTATGCACTGGGCTTTACTTGTTAACTGCCCACCCCCGACAAAAAAATTCTGGCACCAGGGAAAATACTAACAATAACACTGCCAAAATTTCCAGTCTTTTAGTTTGTGTCATGTTAAGTTCGTTTTGGTAATTTTCACCATTCATATACATGTTACGCATTGAAAAGGAAGAAAGGGTATTTTCAGTGATTAGGAATGAAAGCAAGCGTTACTGAAAAAAAATGGTTCCTACATAAATATTCATGTACTTGCATATTCGGGCAACAGGTATCTACTGGTTATCTCGAAGGATCGGATGACAGAAGGCCTCCTGAAACCTTTAACATATTATTTAGTATTTTTGCCGAATCAAGCCCTGCCTTGATCAGAACAGTCTCTCCCATTCCACAGATCTCGGCTCCAGAGACTTCGGCGCAGCTTTCAATGCTCCTGAAGCTTTCATCTGTCACAATTCCTTCATCCATGATCTGACAAAATCTCTCTTCTCTCTTCACTGCAGATAATTCTCTTCTTATTTGGATGGGAAGGCTGATCAGGACCTTTAAATTCTATTTGTATAGTATTTGCCTTTCCTCTTTTTTCTACAACAGCCTTGCGTTCATACGATTTATCTACATGGTCGAACCCAAGTTGCTTGCACGGTTCCAAGTGCTTTACTGATCCTTCTCTTTCATGTTTGATGCATTCATTTATTATGCAGTTTATAGTCTCATCTCATTTCTACATATACGGAGTTTGCTAGTTTTCTGCTTTTTGGTACTTTAAGATTGACGACACGATTGGTTTCAATACGTATATGCTGGACGGCAATATTACTGTATGGGTCATTTGATTAGATCCAGAAACTCTAAGATATCTCAAATTATTGCATTCTCTTTTGTATCTTCTTAGGTGGTCATTACACTGGATTAGGAGGATTCAAATCTCTTTATATGTCCAGGTCGATCCTCAGTATTATTACGATTAATGCTGTTCGTTGAGTTCTCTGGTTTTGTCCAGAAAACACTAGAATCCATCGTAAATCTTCTGATATTCTATTATCGACCAGGTTTCACATTCAACGTAATGTATGCCAGCCAAGGCACCCATCGAGGTACATGCACCATAAAACTTATGTAAAAACGGATGACATTTTGGTTATTTTCTTCTCGCTTAATGCATCTTGGAATCCCCTCGGTTTCTCAAAGACGTTTGCAACTTGCAAAAGTTACTTGCAGGTATCAGAAAATAAAGTTAAATTGATCGATGGGCAATATGCTATATACGCACTGTTACTACGGTGAACTAATATTTTTTTAGTATTCCTCTATTATATATTCTTCCTCTCTCTTCTGTCTCGGTGTGCCACTAAGTTAAATTCTTTCTTTTCTTCTCTGATGGCCATCCATTAGTTTCCCATATCTTTGACACTTACGGATTCGACTCTCTCTCTTCTTCACCACGTAGCGAAATGTCCTCTCATTGCACGACAAATCTCCAACTTTCTCTGAGGATCCAGCCCAAAGAAAAAACGCTCTTATTCATGAAAAACCAGTTCCTTCCAGATAAAACCGGATCAAGATAGACAGAGACAGTGAGTAAGACTATGATAGGGAGATAAAAATAAACCATATTAAACATAAAAACATGTATATGAATAGATAGATTGATAGATAAAGAACCTTACAGTAAGAGATAAATCGATATAGAGAGATACAAACCGAAAAAGAGAAGGGGGAGAGAAAGAGGGAGAAATGATTATATCATAGATAGAAGATAGAGATAGAAACTGATTATGATAGATGGATATGCTTATGTAATTTCTTGTTCAATAATTAACACAGAGGATCTGCTTTGCAAGGTTAATACTACTTAAGTGAAAGCCTATCGGAAAGACAAAAAAAGCAGTATATTCCGGTTGACCTTGGCGTTGTTGTCTTCTAATTTTGCTGTTTGCAGATCCGACCATTTATTATCAGTTCGTCTCCGGGATTTAGAGAAAGTATCTCTGCAGCACGCACGGATCACAGATTATTTATGTGCTGGGCGATAACCCAATCATCAGTGATTGCAGTTACCAGCCAACCAACCAACCAATCAAGGCACTGTATCTGCTGTTGCTGTCGTCGTCGCCTGTGGCCAGGGAGTCGAATAGGACCGTCTCGCTTGAGAGCTGTGCAATCCCCGGCGCCATGGACTCTCACAAACACCCATCAGCTCTTGCCATTCTATACTCAGAGTGATTCGACTTGGAAAGCGATGAACATCTTCATTATATGCTCGTTATCAATTACAATGAAGATCCAGTTCCTTGGTTTTATTTCAACCCCACCCAAACAGTGAGGAGCTTTAGGAGGAACGATATTGACTCTTTCTTAGTGAATTGTGGTTGTTATGAAATTCGTTGAATATAACTTGAAGAGATATGCAGATTGAACTAAGTATATTTTGGGAACATATGATCCATAGATCTGTCTATATAACAAACGATGTGACTTTAGTGTGCTTATTCCTCAGTCTGTAACAATGGATTTTTCCCACTTGAAAGCAAAAAATTAGCTGATGAAATATCTTCTAGGCACCATCTGAAACGATAGAGTCTTCTACGTACATGCATTAAGTCAATTTCTAAATAAAATCTCAGATGAAATTCATGAGACCTAATCACTTATTTACACTATCAGTACAACCAACAACTTTGAAGGAGTGAACAATGAAGTTTCAAAGAAAGAAAGAGAAAGTGAAAGTAGGAATTGGATATATATATATATATATATATATATATATATATATATATATATTATATATATATACTAGGCATGATGTTGCATGATACACATGGCAACATTGAACATAGAGCCAATTTGAAGAGATCAATTAATCCCAATCTGATGAAGTTGCTACCTCAACATAACATGTAATTGGAAATAAAATATTTATAAATAATTATGAGATTTCCAATTTATCATTTTGAATAATTCCTATCTTGTTGGATGATATTATTCTACGAAAGAATCATCAAAGTAATTCAATAAAACCGACCTTGTGATAATTAATGATTTCATTATATGGGTGTCACACACACACTCACAGACACAAGTATATATATATATATATATATATATATATATATATATATATATATATATATATATATATATGTACACACACACACATATACACACGTTCACACTTACACACACAAACATGCATATATATATATATATATATATGTATACATATATATATATTCATATATATATATATATATATATATATATATGTGTGTGTGTGTGTGTGTATGTGTGTGTGTGTGTGTGTGTGTGTGTGTGTGTGTGTGATAACCACAAATGAAATTATAATTCATATGTATGAAAAGTGATGGGAAGGAAGAAATTACAGGAGAGTGAAATATAAAACGAAAGATTTTCGCCTTAGGCTTATCCGAATCAACATACTCGCCATGTTCAAAACACAATCATTTCCTCGGGTTCTATTCGGTTCTATAGAAATGAAGAAATAAAGAGTAAACTATTCATCAATTATTCTAAGTTTAGATATAATTGTTTTATTTGTCAATAAAAGTCTATGAATTCTAACGATACAAGATTCTGTAATCCAAGTTTAACTTTTAATGTGCTCTTTTTGTTACGTACGAACCTATGTTTACAATGGTAAGTTTCTTATTTACAACCAAATAATTGTAACCCGTAACGATACATTAATGATTGATTGGAAAAGAATACGTCAAACTTTCCCTTCCATTTAACACAGAAAATACTATGAAAATACATAAGAAATCTGCAGGAGACAACTATTTCTTAGCACATCAAACCTATGAAAAGACATCACACACATAATCATGATATTGATACGAGTGTCACGATCTTTGTCTATTACGCGCTCAGTGATAAATTCTTCAAAACTGACCAATCACCAAGAAGAAAAGAAAATTTTGGATTATAGAAATTTGAATGACGCAGACAACAGATGTATTTGTCCCTTTGTTACCCTATAGTATAACAAGTTTGTTAACGTCTGAGTGAAGATTTGGTTTAACAAACCAGAGAAATTAAAGGAATGTATTGGTTGTTTTCTCACCATGGATTACATGAATAGAAATATCATTCATTTTTTTTTATTACTATGGATGATATGAGTCAAAGTATCATTTGCTTTGTTTACTGTATTTTATGACTATGGATAAAAAAAACTGAAAGAGTTGGAAAATAGAGAAGAAAAATGAAGCTAAATGGTTTTATAAGAGGGTAAGAAAGGAGTCAAGTAGTTTACTGAGAGGTAGGAAGAAATGCATATACATATATATATATATATATATATATATATATATATATATATATATAGAGAGAGAGAGAGAGAGAGAGAGAGAGAGAGGGGGGGAAATAAAGTTATATGGTTAAATAAAAGGGCAAGAATGAAGAAGACAAAAAAGATTGTTTACTAGCAGGGTAGGGAAACTAATCTATATTTGTACTGACAGGGAGAAACTGAATAATTTATTTTTTTAATCCATAAGACCCCTGTTTCGTATTTAAAAGTGCCAGTTGTGGGAGGAGACGAATTTTGATTTTATTCGGGAGCATTCACTTTATTACACTTCATTTTCGATTGCATTACTATCCAAATCCAGGAAAGTTGTGTGCATTCTAATAAGATCGTCATGAGGAATCTTCGTATGATGAGTTCTAAAATCGTATGTTGAGATTTTAGCCCCATTACGGGTATTTATAGTATTCAATTTTCTTCTGGCATATAGAATTATTTAAGGGATTTGAATTGTTATAGAATTTACTTTTAATATTGAATTTACATGTTTGATTGCACATCAATATAAATATTTTAGACGCTGTTTTGCTGAAAAGTTCATATATATATATATATATATATATATATATATATATATATATAGAGAGAGAGAGAGAGAGTTGAGAGAGTGGAATCTGGTTAATAGGACTGCATCAAAGCCAACAATTTTTGACCTGATAACTAACTGGTTCAATTGACCAACTTTTTTTCAATACTCAATATACTGTACCATTTTTCAATACAAGATAACAACTTGCTTGAAAATAGCGATGACTTAAGCCCCTTTCTTTTTCTATTTTTTCTTTCTTTCGAGCTAAAAGTATTTAAAAATCCATCTAAAAATATTCCAGATAATTAAAATATTTACTTTGAAATATTTTCAGTAATACCATCAGATTCTATCTCAAAAACTGTAAATTTGGTAGCACTGCTGCTTGGTCCAAATAATCAGCGTGTTGATCATAATAAACGGTGCAAAATTGTGATAATCATACGCAGTTGTAAAAGTTTTTGCAAGATTAGTCCTGTTACGTAGCGGATCCCAATAACTGTTGGCCCTGCTAAGCTGAATCCAACGTATATATAACATCTAAAATATTGAAAATATATATAATTCGACCGATTTTAACCGTTCCCTGAGACTTTCTCGCTTATAAATAACAAACCATCTCTGGAAACACTGATATCATTCCTTACTCGTACTGCACACCCACTTTGCCGACTAATAAGAGGCCAGCATACACACTCTGTTGGCAAATTATGAACCTGTACTCACACGCACAATTTGTCGGTAAATTAGAGGTATGCATCCTCTCTAAAATCACCATGTACATGGACATCATGTTTTGGCAAGAAATGTAAAATCAAGGATAAAATTTAATAAGGAACCTATGTCCTTATATCTAATTCAAGATACAGAGCAAGTTTTCGCTCGGGTAGTGTATATACGCGTAATTACACTACGTCTGAGTGTATACCAATGTATAACAATGTATATGACAAGATTTCGCTGTATTGAATGCAATGAAGACATTGTGTTTCTTACGGTAGATCGAAGGAAGAAAGTTTTGCCCAAAGGCATGCTTTAAACATGCCTTCCACGAAAAGACCTTTTCAATGGAATGCACGTGTAGAAAGAATCAGTTGTGGACCCCTTGACTCCCAAACGTTGTCAAGGGCTAAATCTGAAACATGAATTTTGATATATAAAAATACAGCCTCCCAAATAAAGGTCTTTCGTCTCGTGAATGTCCTGCGAAAGAATCTTTGTGTGATTTTCAAGTGTGTATATAAGTATGTGTACGCGATCAGAAACAGTACAGAAAAGCAGGAAATACCTTTTATGCTTGTGAAAAGCGACATGTTCCTATAAGGGAATTGGTTACACGAAAGGGATAGCCGACTCGAAAAGGAAGAATGATAAAAGAAAAAAAAAAAGCCCAACAAAAGGACTTGTGAAAATAATCAGAACCTCTGCAAAGTCAACGTCAGGGTCAGACGACATTCGCCCGCCTAAGATATCTTGTCGCTTCGTCAAACGCGCGGTATCACTCACTAGTGTGTCAGCTTTTTGCTTACCGGCGATCTTTTGCCTAAAAAAGAATGGCTCGCGGGTAACGGACAGAATAGCGAAGTTAAAGAACCACAAGGCGGTGAAAGCGTTATTGGCATGAAATGGAGAACGCTGAAAGGAAAGATGGAGAATTGAGGCAAAAAGGCGGGCATTGAACGTCGGGAAAATATATACAGAGAAATAGATGCAAAGTTTCAATGTATGTGTCAGATTGTATGTGCGTGTGCATATGTATTTGTGTCTGTGTGTGTGCGCACGCGCGCAGGTTTGTAAGGAAAAGCAAATAACGGAGTTAGGAAGACGAAATAGAAAAGGAAAAAAAAAGAAGGTATGCGGGAATAGGTGGGGTTGGGCTGGTAATGGTGTGAAAGAAAGGAAGAGAAAATTACCATTGGACAAGAAAAGAGAATAATGGCGCCCAACGAGATTTAAAGAAAAAAGCGTTGAAAAATTGACCTTGCACGATCTTATCTTGCACACAGAGAATCTGGCCGTGTCTAAATCCATTACCGGGTAATGGAGAAAAATTCGTAGGTCGATGGCAAGTGTCACTTTCGAACACACACATACGTGCACGCACATACACGTGCACACACCTACATACACACTCTCACACACAAATATATATGTATGAAAAATATATATATAGATACACAGGCGTAAAAAGCATATGTTAGTGTGTCAACAGTGTGCATAGATATACATTCATGCAATAAATAAGAAATTAGTTGTACGCAAATATATTAATCGATTCATTATCATTAATCAATTGTTTATTTCAATACGTATACGCATATCTTCCTTTTCAAATGCGTAAAAAGGTACGCAAAGCAGTATATATATATATATATATATATATATATATATATATATATATGTGTGTGTGTGTGTGTGTGTGTGTGTGTAATCTAGAATGCTTTACAGCTTTAAGCACTAAACTCTAAAAAACTTGAATTTTTTGTTTCACTTAATTCCCAATATCAGTTAATGTACATTCAATATTTTTTCTGTTCTACGTATACTTTGTTATTGTGATATCATGTGTAATTTTTCTCTTGTTGGGACCATCAGTTGTTTACCATGTAATAGTTTTGGGGATTTAAAAAAAAAACAACAAAACAATTATATTACCATGGCACCACAGGAGTCTTGATCAAACACCACCTTCGTTCCAGCTATGATTTTAGTGTATAACTTTATCATGCACGTAGTCTGTTATCGTATATAAGGTACTGTAATAACGTATTGTATATTGATGTCATTTTTTACCACACTTCAATTAACTTTTTGATTCAGGGCTATCTCACGAAAGTTACCCAATATATACATTTATGTAAGCTTGTGTTTGTCACTATAAAAACAGGTATACATATGTCTATGACTGCATAAGACAGAATATCGTTAAATGATTATGTTACAAGGCACAACCATCTCTATTCGTAGAATCATACACGCACATAAAACTCGTGTGTATACGAGGATTACCAGAGGTATCTGTTGAAAATACCAAGAGCACAATCTCGACTGTCAGTGCAGCCATGGGGGCCGTTCAAATGTGTAAGAATATTGCCCTAGATGGGTAGAAAATTTTAACGATACTGGATTGATACGAACTGAATGGCATTGATAAATAGATAATGAACAGACGAATATAGATATATACTTTAATGAACAGGGTAATATATATCACTAATCTTTGTTTCGCTCTGTTCATCAGATAGACAGTGTAATTAGGCCTGCTTATCATTCATACACTGTAGGGAATGGCTTCCATTTTGATTTTGAATAGTTACAGCGGGAATACATTGTAATTATCTACCTAGCAACACATTATTTGATAGTAATAACTGCTTTAGCAAACGCAAGTGTACCCAAATTACATTACAAGTGACTGCCTTTGTTTTAATAATGGTTTGAAACTTTTTACTCTCTTTGAGTTTACATAGATTTATTTGTTTATTTAATTAAAAAGTATCATTTGTTCAAGTTATTTTACCTTTAATTCATATCAATTACTTCTCTGTTATTGCGATTAAAAAAATGAGCGTAGAGGAAAGCGTTGTTTTTCTGTTTTCAAGTGTTAATGAGGAGTTGTTGTTAGCTGGTCTGCTCTTATCGAGTCCTTTAGATGCAGAAGTTTCTAGGCGAAATATTCACCTGTCCTCATGGGCTCGAATATTGTGGTTGTTTTGATGGATTCGCTATTCATATATATTATATATATATATATATATATATATATATATATATATATATATATATATATATATGTATACGAAGTGCATCTATGTAAAATCGACATACTCAAAATATAAGTCCATCTATCTATTCATCCACAAATTTATCTAGATATCCTTGCATTTCATTCTAAAATATATCTAATTTCATGCTTACCTATAAGATGCATGCTGAATATATAACTCTCGTATATTTTAGGCGTATATACACGAATACAAATTTGCATATATACATTCCCATATACGTATATATCTATTTCCGATATACATATGTTAATAAACTAGAAAGTTCATCAGCATATAATTAGTATACAATCAATATTGAGGGGGGATATGCACTTGAATAAAGTTGCAACACGGAAAGAAAAAACATTCCACCAATTCAGCCGATTTAAAAAGATAAGATTAAAATGAAGACAAATGAACAAATTATCCTCTTACTTATTCACAGCTAGGTACCTCTCCATAAAAATCAAGATATATACATACCTTTATCTAGACACATAGCAGAGGAGTTAATACGCCCAAACATTTGCTCACAATTGAGCCGAATCAGACACCTCTGCATATATACATATATAATATCCATCTAAAACAAAATTATGTTTACAGGCTATACGCCAATCTCAAAACCATTTGTAGATGTGAGATCACTTAGTAGCTCTCAACAGTCTGCATAATATACACAATCTGAGTATGTTGTACCGGAAGTGACGATGCAAAAAAAAAAGGGGGTCAGGAAGAAAAGGTTTCCAACAGAGACTAGATGGCTGATACTTTGGCTGGTGGGAAAAATACGAGGCAGGTGGGTTTATAATTAGAATAAGTGCAGCAATTTTAATTTCTTTCCTCACAAAGTATACTTGACACTGACCGCTGCAAGTATTGTCAGCCATTTTCTCTGTCGACCTCTTCTCTTATCTTTTATTCATGTTTTTTTTTCAATTTATTCTTTTGTCAATAACTTTTCTCCATACACTCACACACACACACACACACACACGTATATATATATACATACATATATATATATATATATATATATATATATATATATGTATGTATATATATATATATATATATATATATATATAGTCTAGAATGCTTTACAGTTTACAGCATTTAATACTAGACACTGAAAACTTTTTTGTATCACTTCAGTCACTTATTTCTCAACATATGTCAGTGCAATTTATGTAATTTTCTTCAGTATTTCCCCTCTGTTTACCATGTAACCGTTTCGGGGATTTTAAAAACAAGACAGTTATATTTATTATGGCACCCTGGTAGTGTTGATCGAACACCACCTCGATTTCAGCAATGATCTTAATATACAGCATATATATATATATATATATATATATATATATATATATATATATATATATATATATATACGACCAACATATCGATGTGGATTATAATTCAGCCGACAGTATTGGATTGAAGAGACAATGTGGAGGCGATATGGAGTACGCATGAGATTTCTTTATCGAATTTGACGTCTCCTTAGTTAACAACTCTTTCTCTCTCCCCCCTCTCTCTCTCTCTCTATATATATATATATATATATATATATATATATATATATATATATATATATATACTGAGCATAGTCTGGTACGTATCCATAGGAAAAGTGTATTTGCTGCAGCAGTCTATCAAGTGAGAAAGACCTACTTGCGTACCCTGGTATTTAGCTTGGTTCGAAATCAAACCACTGATCCAAGTCAGACTGCACATATACCCTGATACTTGGCCGAATTGACGATTCACATGCGGATAATCTCGTTCATGTATTGGTACATAAAGAGACAAATTTTCCTTGTTTCGTTTTCCTCATTTGTGTTTGAAAGTCAAAATTGAATCTTCGCTCAAAATATCAAGATATCATTTTTTTACATGATGTTTGACTGAAAAAAAAAGAAAAGAAGATAGATTGCTGAACGACATCAAAAGACATAGACTGCAGTGTTTATTCTGGAAAGCCTTTGCAAGTATCCACGGCAATATTTATGCTCCTAATCAACTTACCCAATCTAACCCAGTGGTTGAAATCACTGGGGTTTGTAACACTGAGTCAAAAAAAAACCAAAAAAAAAACAAAAACAAAAACAAAAACAAAACAAAACAAAAAACCCCCAAAAAACAAAACAACGAAATTGATCTGATTCCCCCAAGTTATAAATTAACTTTCAGCCAAGCCTACGCCCACCCTTCGATCAAGCCTCGTTCCTTTGTAGCCAAGTCGCCGGTATCTGGTTTGTTTGCACACACCATTCCCTGACCCTTATGTCAGTCTGTGATGAAGAACAACAAGGCGTCGATGGTGGCTATCATAAAGCAGTGAACTCTGTTGTTTGAAGGCGCTGGCCAATCAACAGTCGTATCGGCTATCACTACAAAACACAATGGTCTGAATCCATAAGTGTGTGTGTGTATGTTTATAACTCTGTATGTGCATATGTATGTATATGTATATGCGCGTGTGTGTGCGTGTGGACGTTTATGTGTGTGTGTGTGTGTGTCAGTGCGCGCGCGCGTGTGTGTATTTAATAAAGCAAGCGGACAACTCAGGCTGACCGCTTATTATGTTGGGGAACGAACGAAAGATTGATCGACCGGTCATGCGCCTGTATTTGTCATAAAATGGCGAAATTTAATCGTTCATCAATATGAATAAAAAGAAGAGAAGGCTGTGTGGGCTACAGGATGAGTGGGTAGAGCGATGCCTTCATGCGTATCGTTTCGAGCGAGGGCAGCCATCTCTCTGCGCCTCGATCTGGACTTGTCGACCCACCAACCGGCACCCTCCACACATATACACACACACATCATTAAACACGTGACAGGGCCAAGTCAGTTAGATACTCGATACACAAAACCTTGCAATTACACCCAGATGGAAAAAAAAGTACAAGCAGAAACAGCCTATCTGTGCATCCCAGTCGTAAACTAGAAGAGAAAAGTTGAATTGTCACTGTTTGTAAGCTGCATAAGGAGAGCTAATCGTTTTGCGTTATTTTGGGATGGTTTATTACTTTTACTAAACAGAATTGATCCTGAAATGACTTTCCTGCGACAATGGTACTCACTAATTTTCGCTCAATCTGGCCTAAGGCCACAGTACACCGATGGGTATTCAGTAAGGATAGAACTCGCTGCGCTAAGAGGATCGATATTTACTATGCTTACCCCAGTTGGAGACAAGGCTACAAGAGTATGATCCCGGTAAGGGTTGGATTCTCTGCAGTCGGAATGATCGGCAAGATACCCTCAGTCATATTTGTAAGGCTTGTTTAGTATGCCTCGCGTTGTCTTACATGTTGACAGGGTAGTGGTGTCCTTACTAAGTACAGAAATCTCTACACAAAAACATGGCCTCTAAAAGGGGGCATATAGCTGTCATATCTCACGGGGGCCCCGGACCCAAAATTGGACCGAAAGTATCTTGGGTAGAGTTGTGCATTGGAACCTATGTCGATACGATATTTCCATCAATAAAATAGGTTGACTGTTTTTCACTAGCTAGCGAATATAGTATGGTGTTATAAAAGGGTTATTGAAAATGAAAACAGGATAGCTAACAGACGAGTGTGTTTGTGCATTGTGAGTGTAGGGGGTGGGGAGATAATAGATTTGCTCAGCCTTATGGAATTTCTCGTGGAGGCCGTGCATTAAAGAATTGGTCTGCAAGACGTGATTTTTAGTTATCGCATTAGGCAAAACGACCTAATATTTACTGAATTTGACGTAGTATGGCACAATGTCACTGCAGAAGGGCATGCAGTGAGGCTTATATTCACTACACCAGTGAATCGATCTGTAAAATAAGCCTGCTAACCATAGCACTATAGTGAGTGCCAAAATATTTTAATTGAAACCTAGTGCACTTGCTATCTGGTCTGTGAAACGAGCATGCAAACCATCGCTCTCTGATGAGCAGTTTAATAGTTTTCTGGCACAAGGCTACAGTAATGGGGCTCCCATTGACGATTGGATTCAGTGTATTTATCAAATAATCTTTGAAACGATATACACTCAATTATTATCGTTTATTCAAAATACCCATACCGTCTTCCGTTGTTTGATCTTTGTAAAATATGATTGAACTGAAGTATCACCTCTTTGCTTTCATTCGAAGTAGAATGAAGCATTTTATTCAAGGTATTATTTGGAGCTAAGTGGATCCTCAGAATTATCATATTCTACTATAATCTTAGCAACTTAAGTAAAATAGCATTGATGGCATCCACTGTTTTTATAATATTCCATAGAAAATATGCTACAGAGCCGCGTGAAATGTGCAGCAAGCAAACACAATTGATTTTTTTCTCCATTTATCTTAAGAGTGTTAATGATAAAAGATCCCAAGCTAGAAATCAATCCTAATGTAGGTTTCCGACTTCTTTCAACTCTTTTTTTAATGATCTCCATGTTTAGGGTTAAATTCCAAGCCAAAATCCGTGTCTCTACTATCATATATATGTCACTGTATATACTTAATATTACTGTTGTACTATCATGGCTTTTCGTTCATCAATTCAGATTATACTATCTCCTGCTCTTCTATCTCGAACTCATCCATGTAACAAAAATGGTGAAGGAAATCATTCTTCATCTGACTGGCATCCGATTGCTATGAACTTGACGTTTCAGGTTAAGATGACTATTTACTATGTATTAGGTTGTAGCATACAATGAATTCGCAACAATTCATAATTTGGTGCAAGCAAGTTGGAAACAGGTTTGAGGATTATATTGTATTATTCAGTATTGTACGACTGATCTTTCTATATATTGTTATAGGTTGTATCATACAAGGTGTTGGATTCTCGACAACGTCTGACTTGATGCTATGAAGGCAGATTTAATGAGCGGTTTTACATTCTGTCATTTGTTAACTTAAATCTGGCTATTCTACTGTTGTATCTCATTTTTTAGATGATCTATTCAGTATAAACCTTTTTTTTCACCCCAGATATATTGATTCTAGAGTAATAGAGTAATGGAATAGAATATAACTTGAGCAAGGAAAGCCTCATTTTGGCATTTGGAGAGAGAATTGCTGAATAATTTTCAATACAACGGTTGTTAAAAATGATTTCATTTTGTAGATATGAAATGAGCCACAATAAAGGCCTATTAACGTTATAGAGTACGACCAGCCAATAAAACTAGTAGAAAATAATCGTAACTATTCTGTGAACCTTGATATTTCCCATATAACCAATAATATTTATTTGGTTGTGATCGGTGAAAATACCAGATAAATATATATATATACAAATTGATAGTAAAAAAAACAAAAAAAACAGACTTTGTTTTGGTTCGAGATGTGTACATCTCTACTCACTCGTTACAATATTGATTCATTTCTGAAACGTGTCATTACGTTTGCTGAAAAAAAATGATCAGTTACGATAATGTTACAAATATCTTTATCAAAATGTTTTTTTCGTCGATATCATATTTACCAGTCGAAATCCACTATTTCATACAGTCCAAACCGAGTCCCTTTACCAACAGATTCAATTACTCGGGGTCAATCATAGAAATAAACTATCCTTAAGTTTAACTTAATTCTCTATAAAACACTAGACAATTGATACTGGCAAATCGGATATACCAAAGAGAAGCTGCAAACTTCTTCATTCAAGTAAAAATTCGTATATTGGTTTTACTAATAAATACGATAAGAACAAATCTTGTCACATAACTTTTATTACTGATAATTGATATAACTAACCTATTCCATCATTGGTTATTCATGTAACTGATCGATTTTTTTAGCATAATACATTTTTCAAACTTTACACTGTTATGTATATGTAGGATAAACATAATGTACACGGGGTTGGGGACTATCTGTAGTTCCAGGCATCGGCTAACATCTCGAACAAAACTAATGAGGATGAAAATCACAATTTCAAAACATGATTAAATAATTCCATAATCGAGCACCTTTTTCTCCAGCGAAGCAGATATCTGTAGATAACCATACACGAATACGTCTTTATGGGTGCACTAAATACTCGTTAGGGGTCGCTAAATTTGGCAGAGAGACAAATTCAGGAAGCAAGCGAACTCACTCTTGGGGATTATTGTAACAAAGACACTAACCACTGCACTGAATTTAGGGGTTTTTGCTGTGTGCTCATAGGACAAGAATATAAAGTGAAAAAAAAAGTGTGAATTTGCACTTTGAATATGTGCAAAGGCTATTTCATTTTGGTGAATGCGCGTGTGTGCGCGTGTGTATATTTATTAGTGCAAGCAAGAAACATTATTTTATTCGTCTAACAGTAAACGCATTCTCGTCTCTTAAGCAAGTAGTCACGTCGGACAATGATAAGCGGACGTGCTGGTTGGTTGATGGTTGAAATTGGAATGAATGCTTTTGCTTTTAATACTTTTATTTTTTATTTTTATGGGCTTTCCGTACTTCTTATAAACATTATCTTTGAATTTTTGTTGCTGCTCTATTATTATCATTATTATCAGTAGTAGTATTCAGAGTAGTGTTCTTTTGATTGCTTCGGTTTTAGCTTTCGTGTCCGTCCAACACCGAGTCATCGGTCCATAGACCCAAGTAATGGCGCACATAGACCGGATAAGGATCTGAAAATCAAATATGGCATTGAGACAGAAGGAGAAAAAAAAAAGTAAGCTGAACATGATGTGTCTGTAAATCAGTTACAGAAAAATCCAGGAAGGCGGGGGGGGGGGAGAAAGGATAGATTACAAGAATAGAAGAGAGAGTAGACAAAAAGAAGGAAGAAACACGATACAAGCATTTGAACGAGAGAAAGAGTGAGAAAAAAAAGAAAAAGAGATATATGCTCCGTTCCAAAGCCAGGCTTAGTAAGTGGCTGTACATTTACATACATATACACAAACATACACACACACATATACATGTATATATGTATGTGTATATATATATATATACATTTATATACATATATATGTGTGTGTGTGTGTGTGTGTGTGCCTGTCTTTGTGTACGTGTATACCTCTCAGTTATATTCATCTCTATGTATGTATAAGCATTCCTTGCGTAACACTTGTATGTGTGTGCGTGCGTGTGCGTGTGTGTGTGTGTGCGTGTGTGGGCGTGCGCGTATGTGTGTGTTATTTCTTGATATACATAATCATATACATCTATTTCTGTGAATATGGGTATTTATTAAAAACCGTCAACCAAGACTGTCATTAAAACTGTCAACATAGGTTTCTTCAGTTTTCGAGGAGGTCAGATTGGCTGGCTATATGTCTGTATCACGTATAGACACCAGACAAGTGGAGTTAGAGGGCTGATGATTTAATTATATCCTCTCATTATGTCGGGAAATATTCTCTTTTTTTCAATCCCCCCTAAAAAGGTATCTAGTAGGGGGGGGGTCCAAGTTGCAGTCTTAGTTAATGCTAAATTGGCTCCTTGGTTTGAGTCCAGCAGCAATTACGCTATTTCTTCAAAATTCGGACGTTTCAGTGGTCACTGAAGAAGAAAAAGCAAAAGAAGAAATTTATTCATCATTCATCCTTTTTCTATTTTTAATTGATCACTCCCAACACAACATGCTACCAAAAAGATTGACTGATTAATCACACACACACACACACACACACACACACACACACACACACACACACACATATATACATATACACACACACACACACGCACTCACACACACACACACACACACATATATATATATGTACTTCGATACAAGTATCAATATACGAAATGGTGTCTAAAGTTTCGGGACATTTATATTCCAAAATGATTTCTTCGAAGAAAGGGGGATATATTTTAGATTATATATCATATATATTGAATAAAGTAATTCCCTTTTATCTTTTTAGATGAGGGACTATCATTACATAATGTTTTGTTCGGTCTTTTGTTCTCATCATGGTTCGTTTCTTGAATACCATTCATTACCTGAAGACGGCCGTAGGGTACAACGGCCAAAACATTTTGTTCAAGAAATGAAACAAAATGAGGAGAAAAGTCCGAACAAAACTGATAGAATGTGATGTTCTACAATCACAGGTGGAGTGATTTTGAGAGGTGTGATAAATGTCCAATGAATTGGCTGAACAGATTAAAACAATCTGTTCAAAACCCCTGAATTCAATAGTAGAAACCCTTCTTTTGTCGGTGTCTCTGTCTCTTTCTCTTACTATACATAGATTGATATAGATAGATATCAATCTATATATGTGTGTGTGTGTGTATGTGTAAGATGGATATGTATGTGTGTGTATTTGTTTGGAAATGATTTTATCCTTTTGTTTTAGATTTCGACGCCCGCCCCCCTCTAGTTTATTCGCTTCCGTTTTTGCCTTGTCAATCATCTCAATTTCGCCTTTCGCGTCTCGCCTAAGTGGAGACGAAAAGTCAATGTTAAGAGAAGTCAAAATGAATTACACCCTGTAGTGATTTACATCCCATCTCTCTCTCTCTCTCACTCTCTCTTTTTCACACCCACACACGCACACACTTTCTCTTCCTCCGTCTTTATTTTTTAAAAACGTCTCTGCCTTTATTTACATTCTGTTACTGATTCCATTCATGCGAATTATGGACCAAACACGTTTAAAATTACACGAAGAGAAAAATACTAAAATGAAAACAAACAAACAAACAAACATACAAGCAAAAAACAAAAAAAACAGAAACAAAAACAAAAACAAAAACAAAAAAAAAAGCAACTACAACGAACTGAACAAGTACAGGTCACGTGAGCCAACGTAGCGTTCTCTGTACTTTGATTCGAAATTCACATTAAATTCTCCCATGCTGAACACGGAAGCATAAATTGACAAGAACGTAGTGTTTATTTCATGACTCAGATCTCGATTTTTGAAATCCAATTTCGAATGTTCAGAATTCTGTTGGCAAGAATCTAATTGATGGCATCCTTAGATGAATTATTGCATTTTACGAATGAAAACAACGTTAACAGGCATAAGCAAAAAAGAACTCATTCTTATACATAAGCCAAAGTCAGCTGATGTACAGCGTATTTTATTTCTACAGTAAAAAAACTACGACCCTCAACAGAATCAAGAAAAACTTAATTTAGGTGAAATGGTTGATATCTTGTTAATTTCAGATTGAATGGGTAATTGCAGTAGAGTCTATTTATTTGATTATATATATATATATATATATATATATATATATATATATATATATATATATATATATATATATATATATATATATATATATAGATAGTGGGCGCCTGTCCAGTTTCGTGATTGAGATAGTCACATATTTCCTTCAGTTGATGTGAACACTGATCCTAATCAGTGTTCACATCAAGGTAAAAACCAAGAGTTCAAATGAAAGATTTCCGGGTAAGCAGGTATTCTTCACAGAAAACAAGATTTCTCCTCTGTCAATACTTGAGCTGGACTTACTTGAACCAGAATGCGTAATAGTATTGGGTATATGTATAATTATCTGAACTGATGGTGCTCCAGAAAGTTTGCGGTCATCATCAAATAAATGACATGATATAGTAGATAAAATGCAGTCATCTTGGAGTGAGCAGGAACTAATTCATAAGACTTACAGACATTTATGGATCACAATGGCCGTTTGCAACTCCTATGCACCCTATTCGATGACTTGACAATGCTTGCTCAAGTATTTGCTCTAATAGCCACGCATTTAGTATCTACTATAAAGCCTATGTATTAGCAAATGAATTACTAGAAAACAATGATTTTGTGCCTTTAGGACACGGTAGTTTTTGACCTGCATACCTACTGAAATAGAAAATGATAAACTCAGAATTTCCGCATTGAAATTAAGATAGTCACGTCTAAATCAAGAGAATAAGTCCTCAGATATTTCCAGAGAATTACCTTAGTCGGTATATTTCAGATCATTCCTGTTGATTTTTTTAGGAGAATAGATCCGTAATCACACCACAATAATAGGCAATTACTGCTGAGGTTTCTATAACAAGAAAGTGGTTCTAGCCTCATGCCCATACCACTTTATATTACCTGGGCTTATGTTTGACTCCCTGACAGGGCTAAAGGGCTCCAACTGTCCTGCTATCTACTCATAGCTTGGGAGAAAAGAGGCTCCGTGCATTTCCAAAGAATATGAAGTCGAAGTGAATCTAAGCGATTTTACCCGGACACGAACTCGGTTCTCCGATTCTGTTTTTAACGCCGGTATACGTTACCCACTCTGAACCTCCATTTTCAGCATCAGTTCGATTCAATTGTAAAGTAATCTTTTTATATAAAAAAGTGCCATCGTAATTTTCAGAAGACTGGTAAGGTTATACGATGATGGAAAGAATAAAATGGTATTCAAAGCGATCAGTATAAGAAATCGAGAAATTGAACATCAGCAACAACAACAACAACAACAACAACAAAAAAAAAAGCAACAACTTCTGCACATTCTTCCACAAGCTATTTCGACTAGTATCTTCATCCTTGTTTTTAAGACAATAATTTAGTCAAAATGTGCTTTTTGACTTTCCTCACCTCTATAGTAAATTCGGTTGGAGTGTTTTTTCTCTTTTAAAGAACTGATGTAGTCTGGAGTGCCAAAGAATCTCGCAGACAGAATCAATGTGGTGATTAGCATTTCACAAAATAGAATAATTTGTATGCTAATTCTCTGTTTGCAGATATCTGTGACATCCAAACCTAGAACAAGTTTTCAAAAAGAGACATTACTTACGGTTCTATCACGTTATCGTAAGATTAACAGAATCGACCAACCTTGGAACAGGTTAATAATTAGATGGATGGCCACTTTGGAATACCATGAGCCCTAGGCGAGTATGGTGAAGTTAGTGACGTCATTTTGGATGTTTGTCGTATCAAAGTCGTTTTCATATATCGCAAGCCGAGACAAGAGAAACTTGTGGAGCCCAGGAAGAGAGGGCTCATGTCGGAGCCAGCGTTAGGGTTTTTACTTATTTGAAAAAACAGAACCACTAGAAGGCTTATATATCTGAAGAGGGCCTTACAACGCATAAATCGGCACTTTGTCATATAAACTATAAAGAAAAGGACAATAATCTATCGTGTGGATTAATGAAAATGACTTATCTTGGTCGTTATCCCTTTGAAATCACCTACGAGAAGACCTTTGTTTTCAGGTTAAACTTTTCATTACATCAATCGACGCCAAATCAAATGTCAAATCTGGCACACAATGTCAGTTATTAATAAACCACTCTTTATAATGATTTCATTGGTTAATTTTAGACAAAAGAAATATCATCCAAATTGATGTTTACGTGTTGTACATCACCGAAGATTTCATTCCCTACAAAGAGATTGATTTCAAAGAAAAAAAAATTTAGTGACGAAACAATTTTCCCAGACTTTCCCTCCTATGCGTGACAATTTTTTTCAACCGAAATTAATTTACTATTTCTCTGTAAGTTTACAAGTTGCTTCTTCCTTCTTCTCAACGCGCTCATCTACCCCCGTAAGCACATATTTACGAATAAAAAAGCTTTATTCCGTTATAATTGAATCGTCTACACTTTGGTAAATCTACCCCCCTCTCTCTTTCTCTCTCTCTCTCTTCTGTACCTGGCGGGATTTTTGGTCGTTATTCTATGGAATTCAAGTCTATTTCTGCATCGTGTGGTATTTTCGTCATTTTTTTGTTATTATCTCTCTTTACTTACAAACTTGCATGAGAAAAAGAGTTTTTTTCTACTGAAAGATGATACTGACTTGTATCAATTTCTTCTGTCAAATTCTTTTTTTCTTATATTCCTATTTCGAAAGGTTTAATTTCTATGTACTTTTCTTAAAAGTACATTCGCAAAACAAAAACTAATGGAAAAAACAACGAAAAAACCCAACACAAAAATTGATACCTGAAAAATCAAAGAATGATTTGTCTTATCCCTTCTTTAACAGAGATTTTCAATTGATCTCTTCAACAAGCAATTATTTTGTAATGATTTTTGCTTAAACACCATAATCTTATAGCAGCCTTTCAGAAGTCAGCTAAATCTATTGTTTTAGGAACCTTGATTCCAGAGCATCCATAATCTATGACCCTAATATAGCTGGACTAGTTCGTTAACCATAGCTCAACAATGCATGCTCTTCCAGTGACTCGGTAACAGAGTCTGTAACCATAGCATAAAGATCAGTGGGTTTCCCATTACATTACAAGATTACCCCTTTAACAATTGCTCACTGACTCGGCTCTCTCCTTAATTAATAGCTACAATAGCTCATTAACCAAAGAACACCATTCACAATGAATTTCAAGCCTGGTCCGTTAACCATCACATACCTAACCGATTTCTTCTCAATGATTAGCCGGAGCAACTCGTTAACCATCGCATAACGACCAGTTCTCTTTTCTACAAATAGCCCACTAACCATAGCACACTGGTTAATCATCTTAACAGTCAATTACCAAACTCTTCAACTATAATACACGGTCTGGTCTTCTTTACAATTATCTGCGAAAATAGCTCGTAAACATGAACACAACGACATGTGTCATTCCCAACGAATTGTATATATAGCGAAAGAAGGTTGTCATTTCCTTACTCTATCTCTAACCCGTGAGACAGACAAAAGTTATATTCTTACTTACTTCCCCATGGTTAGGAGTCAAAAAAAAAAAATATCGACATGCTGAAAATGATAAGAAAGGCAAGATATTTGGTTCTTGCGATCTAGGAAAGAGGATTGGTTTTTAAATGCAATCACGGAGCGATTTGATGGGGCTTTTGGTATTGTTTGTCCAGGGAAGCATGATTCTAGCCGGAATGGCCGTACAAGACATGAAGACAAACAGAGTAGAGTTACAACAGTCGCCTTTCCGTTCTTCAATCTCTGCCCATCCACAACCCTTGAATACTATCTGCTCAGACCAACGCCAACCCAAGCTCTGACCTCAACAGTTCATATCACACTAACAGACCTCACGACGTTGCGCCTAGCCACATGGCTACAAGACTGGCCGTGTCTTCCACCCTCCTACTCCAACCCATTCCCACCTCTATCTCCCCCCCGCATCCACGTTGCTTCTACTTTCACTTTCACTTTTGCTTTCTCCAAAGCCACATCAAATTCCACAATGTAGAATGCCCAGCAACCAGGCGAATAAGTGCCTCAACTGAGTGAGGCCATTACACAAGAAACGAATGGAGGAGGATGTCGAAGAGGTTGTAAAGATTAGTTGCGAAAGAACAATAAAAGTTAACGATGTCAATGGATCGATCAATCTATTATGTTCTGCAACATTGACGCCTGCCGTAAAGCGATCGTCAGCAAACTAACCTCACAGACTGCTACTTATTTAGTGATTCGATCCTCATTGGGTGCAATACTATTTTGGCCTTGCTCTTGACTAAACTAAACTTATGTTCAGGCGCCTTCAGTTAAACAATTTTATGCAAGCTTATCTGCCGTGACCCTATCCCTATCAACTCAACTGAAGACACCATCATCGGATTTTCGGTGGCCTGGGAACGCTCAAATCATGTCCCTTATGAATAATTGTAATTGCGTTCCACTTTATGCCATTTTGCCCTACGGAATATTTACATAGGAGCATTTAACATTCAAGTAGCGGGGAAATCCGTAATTGTCGAACTGTAGTTGGAGATTTGAGCTGACTTAGTTTTTCTACTGCAAGAACAAGAAAATAAGAACACCAAGAGCGAGAACAATCTTCACTGCTTGTCTGCCCCGTCACATTAAACCAAACAGATATATGAAATTAACATTTCCCTACCATGATTTGGAATCAAGATCTAGACATTGGTAGGCGGCTCTTTTAACGACTGATCCAAGCTGACAAGTCTTATATATCAACGAAAATTTGTGTTATGATTTAAAAAAAATCAATTATATATATAACATAAATGTTACAACAATTATTTTCCGTCAGAATTGGAGAAGGAGTATAATTTGACTATATTGCAGCCAGACTTGTTTTATATCTGTTTTTAAATCTGAAAGTAGATTATCTAAATCACCTAACTTTTACTCAAATTTTCTTTTGGAGTTTTAAATAATTGACTGATTCATATTAAGGGTTTTTGAATACGTTTAGGTCCTGTTATTAATGTTCTTTTCATTACTAGCTATATTCAACGTTGTTACTGTTTCTTTTTATCTGAATTAATGTGAAGCAACAATAAGAAGATAGAGTAAAACTAGCATTAAAATGATAATCTTAAAATGCTTCATCCAAAAATTAAACAAATTACTATTTCTTGATACTAAAAAAGACTGCATAGAGGATTAGCAATAAGTGAATGTTAGATTCATTACAGTCTTGGAATTGAATGCAACTTGCAATGAAATGATAGTAAAGAAAATCTTCATCTAATCATTCGAAAATCATATTGTGTTAGTTATCCTTATGTGAGCTTCAAGAATGAGATCCTAAGTATGATGTTTACAGATACTTACAAAGCTTTTGCGAATAAGCATACGTCCATGGGTGAGACAGATCTACTGGGGATCGGGTTTGCTATAAGTCGTAGAAACCTTGAAGACTACTTTCTCAAGTATTACGTTACGCACCAGGTATTCATGAAACTGAATGAATGGTAACTATAACAAAGCCTGAGCACTTTGAAAGACAGATAGACCCTAAAATTTAAGAATGTTCGACTCGAAAGATTATATATGTATATGATAGTCTATAGCCACACTGAAGAATTATGATACAACGAAACAGCTGTCTGCGGATGACACAATTATCAATTCTCCTCAATTCAGGGTTGAGCACTATTTAAGTGAGGTAACTCGTTCATTGTAAGCTTAAGCAATGCTCCTCCATAGGAATAGAGCACTCAAGTGGATGGGGAATAAAAGTTTAAAAATATATCGCTTAAATTCAGCTTTACTGATCTCATGGTACTTGATGGGATAACAGATAGTCTGTAGCCACACTGAAGAGTTGTAATACAACGAAACAGCTGTCAGTGGACGACACAATAACATATATATATATAAGGAGGAAGGATGTATATCCGAAAAAATGTTATGGAAAGTTGACAGTGTAGAATAGGAAAGAGAGCTGAGACTAATTAGTACATTTCACATTTCTACTAAAATGTAATTGCTTACGAATGTTCCCACTGCACATGGCTTCCTTCAAGCTTAAAAGTGGAAGTTTTTTTGAGAGGAGATGATGAAAACAACTGAAATGTCCACATGATAGTGGGGCAAAGAAAATGTTAGATATAAGTATAGAAAAGTGTGGGTTATATAACTGTGTATTAGAGGGAAAGGGTTTGATGTATAGGTGGGATTCCTTGACTAATGTTTTTTTGTTCGGTTGATTGAGCTATGTTTTGTGTAGGGGATAATAAGAATATCCTGACTATGTGATTGGCGTTGGAATGCTTAGGAGTTTAGGCAAATTAGGAAAGTCAGTAAGTTTTGCCTTTATTCCTGATTACTTACAACGACTTTTACCCCAATTTTCAATGCACAAGTCGCAGATTAAGTATCAACATTCCAGAAACAAATTTGAAGTAAATAAATTGTATAAATCAATATTAAATCCCCATTTTTACCCTTTCGTCAAGAATATTTGGTCAGTCCATGCAATAAATACCTACAGCGGAGCGTTTTGCAGGAGTAAAAGTAAAGTCTGTTGGTAGTAATAAAAAAGTAGGCCTACGTATACTGGCTTCGATTACACTTGTCACGAAAATCTAACGGCGATAATTATATTATCTACCTAGGGTTGTATATCTGGTTAATGAACAGTGTGATTACTTCTGTTTGTGTCTCTGTCCGTAATAATGGACTCCTCCACTTGAAGGAGACCACTTTACAAATACTAAATATCTCCTACCCATTATTTAGAACATATGATTTCCCCCTTAAACAAGTTCAATAACTTTTTTTTATAAAACCCCAAACGCAATTTATAAAACATGAATATTTATTTACATCCAGAATTTTTCGACGTGACTTGAGCACAAGATGGAGTTTGGTTTGTCACCAAATATATATAATCATTTCAGTGAATACACGTTTAGAGGTATTTTCCAAGAATTCCTACCCATGGTATTACCGATTACATAAGCCATTAGTTTATTGATAAGAGTAACTGAAATGATTAACAGAAGCTAAAACGGAAGAATGAATTTCTGAATATCGTCCGTTCGTGAATTTTCTAATTAAGATTTACAAATTTATCTTTGCCCACTCACATATAGTTACCAAATTATTGCCCCAGTTCAATTTACCTATCTCAATAACTGAATCTCTTTGCAAATTTAGGCTATATTTATTTATTGCCTTTACTTCTCATTCAGTTTTTCTTAAGCAAATTTGTCTCCAACCTCTCTGAATCCGATTACTTTCGCCGCCCCAAATCCGTCTTGAAACGAAATCCCGTGATTCCACGCACGATTCCGGATGTTGAGTTTCCGCAGACTCCGACTTCCGGAAGCTGAAACTAAATCCTGATCGAAGAACATGAAGAAGAATTACCTTTGACCTCCTCCATTTCATGTTGACGTTTGAACCATTTTCTAGGGTCCTCCACCACAACCGCCTCCACTGCAGAAATAAATGGAACCTTGAAAGAAAATCCTTGAAAACAAAAAGAGAGAGAGAGAGAGAGAGAGAGAGAGAGAGAGAGAGAGAGAGAGAGAGAGAGAGAGAGAGAGAGAGATTGTCAAGTGTAGTCTAGAATTTCGCAGGATAATGAATAAACAAAAAAAATCAACGTAGAAGGAAAGGTTGAAAAGAAGGAGGAAGCGATGAGCTAGCGGGCTTTTCTTGTTGGGCGAGGAATAAGTTGAGGTAGGAGACATGCGTCAACAACGCAAATGGCGGTAAATTTCATGGCTGCGGCGGTATATAATAGAAGAAAGATCTGAAGACTGAACGAAAGATAACCTATGAAAGAAAAAAAACGACAAAAAAACCCCGACTAAATGTGACTTGAGACGCCGACCTATGGAAGAAACAATTGTCAGATGAAGAAAAAGCACAAAAAACAAAAAACAAAAAACAAAAAAAAACATGCTGTTAGGAAACACGACAGGCCAATGAGGCGTAGAAGTGTCAAAAATCAGGTCAGGTCACGTATCGATTGATTGTTCATCAATCATGATGCATTCTGCTTCCTCGGTGTAGCTTTCGTTTTTATTAATATCGGCATCTGAGCGATATGTAGAACAGAAAGAAATAGATATACTCTACACAGTGGGGAAACTGAAAAGAGATTGCTTATCGAGAGAAGAAAGCGGAGAAGAAGATAAAACCGACGTTTCGCTTTGGTAAGATTCAAAGATTTGTAACCGAGATTAAAAAGAAATAAAATTTCATTTACATACCATCAAAGACCATTTTTTCAGACAATGAAAACTGAATCAACTTAGTGCGTATATGTTATCACTAACTGTTGGTGTGAGCTGGGATATCACGGGTAGTATTAATTAAACAAATATGTCAAAATTTTCATTTTGATGTACGTATAGTGATATCGTATATAATAGAAGCATATATAGGAAATAAGCAGATGCCAACATTTCCGTTGAACATTAATGGGGTGAAATGATATAATGAGTATAATAATGAATTCCCAATGTGTACTGGGTTAAAATGGACGACGATTACCGTTGTAATTACGGATAAGATGAGAAAAAAACACCTTAATTATATATGAAACAACCCTACCCTTTCAGTAAAAATTGAATTTCAGCTTCAAAGAAAGAGAAAAAGCTTTTATTACGTAATTATGACGTCATCGAATCAAAGCTATCTTTGAAGGTCAGTCACTGTGCTATGAAATGATAAATATCACATCAGTAACCTCAGTGCTTAAAAGTGGAATTATATAAACACGAAATTTAGCATATCTTTATTTTTACCTGAAATCTTTTTGAGCAAGTTCCAGTATTAGTTTTGTATGTTGTACATTGAGATCACACGAGAAATATTGTCAAGGATCAGAATAAATGCAAGCGTTACTGACAGAATTAAACTATTCTATAAATATCTTGGCTTTCACTGGTTTCTTTGATTTATTATTGCTTTGATCAGAACGTTTTTAACTGTCCTTTTTATTGGCCGTTAATTCAATTAGCTAGAATTCGGAATTAGGAGATAGCTCCGGTCCTGACTTATAGATCACATCGCTAAACTCAGGTTATTTTATTTCATGATGCCTCAACCATTGGGGTTACCGAATCTGCTATAAGTAAGGCATGGTTCCAATTGCTACTATCTATGCTAATTATGTGTTTTTATTGACTTGATAAGACTAATAATAGAAAACTTGAACAGTACTCGTGAAAATTCCGGGATTATTTAGGCATTTTTGCTCAGAATCAGAGTATATGTGCGCTCTGCCAAAAATCAGTATCACTCCACAGAACTTGTATCTAGGATCAGGGTGTAGTATCTGTGTAATATATATATATATATACATATATATATATATATATACATATATAAGTGAAAATTCCATTGAAATGACACAAAGAGCTAGTCATGTCTGTTGTTATACTCAATGATCCCTCATCGTTGTAAACATTTTTTAGGTATCCCACGTAAGCCATGTTTAAAAAAAATAGATATGCAGTATCAGATAATATCAATATACAATACACATAATACCCTATGTAAAATGACAAACTACATGGATGGCATAAACTGTTTTATAAAAGATGGAGGTGGTCTTTGAGGTGCCATGCTTATATAAGTGGGTTTTTTTTTGCTTTTTTTCAAACAGCTACATGGTAAATGATTAAAAAAAAAGACAAATTATACATTGTACTATAAGTATAGGGGAAACCGGGGAAAACACGTTGGAAGATTACATAAATTGCATTGACAGATTTTGGGAAATAGATGACTGAAGTGACACAAAAACACCCTTTGAAAAAGCTGTAAAGCTTTCTAAAGTCTCACCCCCTCTCTCTTTATATATATTTATATATATATATATATATATATATATATATATATATAATGAACAATAATAATCATGAAAAATTGAATAATATCATATGATATTATATTAGATATAATATTATATAAGATAGGAATGAAGTGTTAATGTTACTATTGTACGTTTTACACAGCGGTATATGAAGCTGTAACATCCAAATGAATGTCAGTCATTAAACTAGCTATTAGAAATGCATTTATCTTTGGCAGTTAACAATCGCTCGAAGTAAGTTCAGCAGGTTGGTCGGTTTAGTAACACGTAGTTCAATATTCCACGGTTAGTTTAAATAAAACGTTTCTAAACTCAATCCTCTTGGAAGATTTGGAAATTCTGAGTTAATATAAAACGTGTGGAATAATGCTGGACATTCAACTGAACGCGCCTGTAACATAGCTAAGTTGCTACGGTAATTATGATTATGAAAGCGCAACGTTGAATGAAGGAAAGAAGGAAGGTAGAATAATATTGTAGACTTGTAATTATTAAAACAACTCATCTTCGACGTTTAAAACTACTGGGGAATGGAGTTATTGCATTGGCCACTGTCGTTCTCCGGGTGTTGGCCTAATCTTGTAAAATCTGAAGATAATGGACTTTAAGCAGCAATACAATGCAGCTGTTATTTATCAATATAAAGAAAAGTGAAAATTAAAGAGAATAACAGACTTTTCAGATGTGTTGATATTTTTATGTAGTTGTTTATTTTACACGCAATGGAGGAACAAAATGAAGTTTATTAGTGAAACTTACGTTGGAATATGTAACTCGCTCACTGAAAATAAATCAAGGATCTTAAATCAGTTTGAGATTTTGATTCAAACAAATTGAAACAAAAGACATTTCAATCCACAAAACATTATTTTAAGCATCATAGAAACAGATCTGATTAATCACTCAATAGAAACCGTCATCTTACCAACATCTTTTGGCAGCATGCCATGTTGTCGGTAATCAATTGAAAAAAAGATGAAACAAGCGATGATCCATCAATAAGTTACTTTTCTCGTCCTTTGTATGACAGTGATCACCAGAAAAATGTGAATTACACCCCCCCCAAAAAAAGCAAAAACAAAAACAAACAAGATTCAATGCTGCTGGACACACACTAAGGTGTCAATATAGCATCAGTTTACATTGCAAATCAAAACTCCATAGAAAACCTTTTCATGGGGGAAATTTTCGAATAACAAGAAAAAAAGTTTTTAATCCTCATATTAAGGAGTAAATGTGTAACTTTTTTTTTTTTAACTTTTCAGCCCTCTATCTCCGTTGCAGGCGACATGTACACATGATACATTCATACATATACAGTTAGTCAGTTATCCATCCAGCCAAACTAACTAAAAATAAACTGAAGAAACCTATGTTGACAGTTTTAGTGGATGGGTTTTAACCATGTAATCAACATTATCCGATATTCCCACCCCTCCATCTATTCATGTGCCTGAGCAAAAATACAAAAGATGAATAAAACTGGAAAAAAAAAACACACACACACACCCAACACATACGTGTAGTAAATGAATATACGTTCAACAAATAATGGGTGCGAATGATTTGATTTACCTTCCGATGTTTATTAGGACAATGGAATACTTACCAAGCCATCCTAGACTTTTCTTTAACTTTCTGTTAGATGAAGCGTTGTCAACCACTATTGATTTTTTATATTAGTATCCATTCCATGGTTTCTTTGCAACTATTAAGACCGTCAGTCTAAGGTCATCAGTGAATAGTTCGGATCAGAAATAGAGAGTAGGCTCCAGACTTGATTAACTAATGAGTAATCAAAATGATTAAAGTTTTATACTCGGTATGACAAAATGTACGATCCCAGACTGAAAATATTGTTTAAAATCTTTTTATTCAGTATGGCAAAATGTACTATATTTTCTAATAAAAATGGTGTTTACCCTCATATACTCATTTTGACTGAAAATGGAGTTAGAAATTTCATACTCACGATGACAAAATGGACTATTCTAGACTGAAAATGGTGTTTGGAATTATATACTCAGGATGACAAAATGAAATATTCAAAACTATAAAATGATGTTTTAAATTTTGTACTCAATAAGACAGAATGTTTTATCCTACACAGAAAGGGTATTAGATTTTTTTTTTTACTTAATACGACGAAATGGTCTATTCTAGACTGAAAATGGTGTTTAAAATCTTTTTGTCAGTATGACAAAATGTACTATTTTAGTCTGAAAATCGTGTTTAAAATTTCATACTTAGTATGACAAAATGTTCTATTCTCGACTGAAAATGGTGTTAAAAATCTTTTACTCAGTATGACAAAATGTACTATTCTAGACTGGAAATGGCACACAAAATGAACCTCAGTTGTTAAGAAAATGCCAACGAAAGAGTCAATGTTTATACTAAGAAACACGTACACACACACACACACACACACACGTACACACACACACACACACACACGTACACACACACAACACGTTTGTTATACATAATATGTGCTAAAATATAGCTGCAGTCTATTTGCCAAAATATATCTTGCCGAGTGGAGAGATGCTTTTCTTACTCCGCAGCAGGAAACCATCAAAGTCCGGGCGTGTTTCGCCCAGACGAGAGGAATCGAACACCTCCTGAGGTTCATTTATTTGGCAAAAACAACCGAAGCCTGAGTAGATATATCGAGTGATTGATGATCTTTCTGTCGGCGATCAGTGAGTCATTGTTTTGAGTGATTTCCAAATTAACAGACAGACAAAAGATCAAGGCGGACATAACGCTCTTTCCATTTACCATAACAGAATTATCAGCTGTTATCGAATTGGTTGTTTCATGACCTGCTTTTCGAGTTAATTTGGAACCAGGTTTATTTCCTATCCCTGTAATTTGCGTCATCATCATCATCATCATCATCATCATCATCATCATCATCAGCAGCAGCAGCAGCAGCGGCAGCAGCGGCAGCTTCTTAGTGACTGTCATTGAACATAGCCCTCCATCCCCAGGACTTGGAGTCAGAATTTTCATATCTGGTCTAGTTCGTCACACCCTTTTATTTTCTGCTAGCAGTTTCGCATATGATCTCCAGGGGACCACGATTTTAGTCCTGATGTCCAGCGTTTGCCTGACATTCTAGCAACATCACCAGCCTATATTCATTTGAGGTTTCTGATTCATTATATCTCAAACCTTCTCATTTACTGTGCTGCCTTGCAATCATGAGCATGAGTTCAGCGAGTACCAATCTTAATGGGCTAGGTTCCACGTTCCAGCTCCTCAAGTTACAATCGGAAGGATGCATTGGTTGTATACTCTTCTCTTTAGGACTTATTGAATCTCCCTGTACTAGGAAGGTGAGTTTTCTCCACTGAAAGCTTATCAGACTTGGGTGATTCTTCTTCTATTGAAGATTTCGTAGAGATTCGTTGTCTTAAATAGATATGTCGGTCTACTCTTTTCTGCTCTGCGTTTTAAATTTTGATTGTTGTGTCTTAGTCCTCGATATATTTATTGTAAATGATCTTAGTTATACCGAAGTTGATGTGGAGACAGTCTCTTGCTCCTTTCATTCTGTTCGTCTTGCATTATTCGGAGATCGTGAAGGTTCTCCGCAAGAAGGGTAGTAATTCTACATGGGAGTATTCTTTTATTTTCAATGAAAACGCCTCTCAACGCGTGGACCTTTGTAAGAAGTCGACAAAAAAAGAAATTGTGATAATTATGAAAGCTTTTTTTAAAAAATTTATTCTAGAAATAAACATAAAAAAAACTCTTTAGGGAACTGTTCATATTTTTGGAGAACATTGAGTGATCCTCGGGGAAAAAGTTCGAGAACCTTTGGTATATAACTTCAAGAGGAGTCATTAACATTCTAAGGTCTGCTCACACAAGTGACCTCTATCTTTTTGTTGTCAAGCCTGTTACCACAGCATTTCACCCGATGTATCCAATAGTCTTCCTTAAGGGAATGATTTCAAATGGAGAATAAACATTATGTGTTTTGTTTTTGTTTTGTCTGTGTGTTTTTTTAAGCGGCAGAAAATCAACGACCAAGGTATCTTATCACTGATCGTCGGCTAAATGGATGATACGGGACTATTCTGGATACAAAATTGCCGGACGATTGGTAGTGTACCTATATTTATTTTAGGTATGGGGCATTTTTATTGGGCAAAAGAATACTGGGTCCTCCTTTGCTGCCAGCGTTTGAATTCAGATAAAAGTTTAAAAAATTAGCTTTTGGGGAGAGAGGTTTTTTCATTTTTGGGAAACATATACAATACTAGTTTTCTATCATATTTATTCTAGAATTTGTACATTAAGCCAGCCCAATATTGGCTAGTAATAATTACCAAAATCATGAATTCTCTTCATGTGAGAGGAAAAAAAACAACTGGGAAAACTATCGTTTTTTTACTGATAAAATGTCTAACACTGTATTTTAAACAAAAATTATCCTTATTTGAAATCAAAACATGCACATAAACATAAACGATCCATTTGTAATCAAAAGTAATGATATGTATCAAAACTGAATCGATGTTTTTGCTAGTTGAGTAATGATAAGTAGACCTCAAAACGAGGCAATATCTGATTTTCTGTTAATCCATCAGAAATGATTTTGCCCAATCTCTTCACATTTTCTCTCATAGACAAATAACAGAATAGGGTCATAGGAGAACTCCAGGATTCACTAAAAGAAATAAAACTGTTTTAAACAATCATTTCCACTAATAATCTAGATTTCTTATCCTTGGTGACGTTTGTGGAGCATCATCGATGTCCATTTCTTATTCTGGAGCAAAATTTCTGAAAGGCCTGTAATACTGTTCGCTCGTTTCAAGGTCCTTCCCAAAATACAATATTGATATTTTTACTCAAGTTATGCTCTGATTTAAACTCATGCAAAATTGTAAGTCGTGCCTGCTCTGCATTTGAGAACCTGTCCAGCATAAATAATAAAGGCCACATTGAAGAGATTATCTGAAAAATAAGGTACAGCCTCATTAATGATTAACAATAACGATGCAATTCAAACCAACATATTGAATTGATTTTCATGGAACCAAACAATGAATCGACATGGATCTGCCAGTATGACAATACCAAATAATCGGCTAGAATGGGTGCATTTCCTAAAGGAACTCCAAGTGTGATTGTGATACAACTTGGCATCCTCAAAACCCTGAGGAAAGCACAAAAAATTACTAGCCAATAAAGTCTTACAACCTTCAAGAGGGAAGTAACTGAATTCTTCAATATTGTACTTCCTTGCAAAGGATGGAAAGCAAGGGTGCGGTTTAGCATAGTTAATTTGAAAAAGGAACTTTTTTCAAAACTGTATGTAAGCGCAAAATATGGCATTAAGATTCAACATTTGACATTGGTATAATGTTGACATCTCAAAAACTTGAGGAGGAAAAGTGGTATGAAAAATACGCAGAATTAGAATGAATAAGTAAACTCAACTGTGGACATTTCCTGGGGGAGCTGCATGTGTGATTGTGTGGAACCAGCGGAAAATCAGCTTTTTCAAGATACTCAAATTAGAGCCTAATGGCACTTTCTGTGCAATCCAACCCTGGCAAGAACGCATTTTGATATATCAGACCGACCAAAAAGATATTCCGACGTCAGATATTTCAATGGCAGAATGGTTTAGCTCTATAGCTTCACTGTCAGAAAAGCCCCTCCAGTAAAACTTTTTTTAAAAGCCCTTTTTTTCTCCAAATCTGTACGTAAGGATTATAGACGGTATTACGACGCGCTAATCAGCACTGGAATAGCTGCAGATATCTCGAAAACTATAGGGGGAGAATCGGTACAAAAAATGAATGGAATGAAAATAAGCGAACAAATAGAGATAAATAAAAGAATTATAGTGTGATTATGCTATGCAAAATCATCTTGAAATACATGAAAAAAAAACAGTGTGCTCCTGCTATGCGTATTCATACTAGATATAATTTACAAGTAAGAATTCAACTTTGCTCTCACAGATCGAATACTGCCAACAATAGTCTATGAGATGATCGTAAGTATCAATCCTCTGAAGGTGACATAGATATTTACCAAGCTAGGCTTAGACGAGCTGAAACCATTAGCTGAGATACACTTAGTAAAGATCAAATTATATTACCAATGGTCTGTGAGACTAGCTTGGTAAGTATAGCTCCTCTCCATGCGTTGATTTACGTTAATGCAATAAAAAAAGGTTATAGATATGTTTTTAAATATAAATAAAGTAGAACATACCCTCCAAAATGTCTGTTATTTATATATGCAATAAGGAGACTAAAGCTATTTTATTACGTATTTCCTTTTTAAAAAAATCAAGTTTCCTAGTATTATTCTAAATTTTTCGAAGTCTCAACTCATCCCAAGCTGTTTGATGCGTGGCGATCAGAGATGAAGTGTTTGAAATTTCTTCGACGTAATTTTCATTGTTGTCATAATTAAAAGGTAAATCATGATGTCATAATTAGAAGGTAAATCCACCATTGTGATCATCCCGTGCGACAATCCCGTTTGATTGCAAACAAAGAAATAAACAGAAAAATGTGCATGTAATCCCATTATTTGGCTAGATCAAGATTTACTTAGTTTACTTGAGTTGCGTATGAAAGTACCATACTTTGTACCAGCTCACCCGAACACTTCACATCCTACCTCGAGATGATCTTCAGAGACCTTGACTGGGAGAATAGAGGAATCAAAATAGACAGCGAATATCTGAGCAGATTTACTGACAACATTGCCCTTTTCGCAGACAACCTATACGACCTCAAACTAATGCTAGATGAACTAAATAAAGAGAGCAAAAAAATCGGCCTACAAATGAACTTCAGCAAAACAAAAATCTTGTGCAACAATCACGTCTGAAATAAAGACACAGCGATCGAAATCGAAGTTGCAGAACAGGACAAAGTAGACCACAGCATCTACTTTGGACAACGAATCTCTATGAAGCCCTCAAAAGATGAAGAAATCAAGCAAAGAATTACTCCAGAACTGCGAGCCTTTGTCAGAGAGATATCAACCTTCAAAAACAAGAAGATCCTACTAATCCTAAAAAGAAAGTTATACAACCAATGCATCCTTCCAAGAGTCACTCATAGAGCTGAAACATGGAACTTAACCAAGAGACAGACCTGCCAACTGAAAACCATGTAACGTACTCACGAAAGGATTATGTCCGACCTCACATGAAGAGACTACAAGATAGCACAATACATTCGGGAGGAGACAGGAGTCCAAGACGTTATAGAGTCCATTAAAAACTCAAATGGCAATGGGCTGGCTATGTTGCAAGAATGGCAGATAACCGATGGACATCATAACTCACAATATGGATCTCCAGAGATTACATGCGTGACAGAGGCCGGCAGAGAACTAGATGGAGAGACGAATTACACGAATTTAGAAAGTACTGGCTTCGCAACGCCTATGATAAAGAAGAGAGACGAGGATGGTCTATATTCAACGACAGACGTTAAGAGACTGATGATAATGTAGCATTTAAGATTCACTTTATATCAGAAGCACCTTTTTAGCTTGATCGTAATGCTGCGCGTATATTTATTATAGATCAATAAAATAGGCTCATTTGTCGATCTCCAAACTTGACTGCAAGACTGATTTTCACTGTATTGCACGCAGGGTAATTGTGATTATCAGATTTCGAAAAGAAATGTGCGTATTTCACGTCTCAAAATATTGTAAGAGATATACCCCCGAAACGGCAAAACGAAAATAATCTTTTTGACACCAGGGGTTAGTAACCATCTCATAAATATGATCTAAATTACTTGTATGGCTTGGAACTGGATATTCAAGTTTTTGGTTGCTGCATTCAATAACCGGTAAAGCCGGTGCCAAATTCTTCTATTTCGCCTCCTGCATTTTCACTTAATGCATATTTACGTATATATAAAACAGCTCTTTACATATGTATAAGTTATGTCCTTTAAACTGTATATCTATTAGAGCAACTGCCTTCTGAATCTTTTCAATGGAAATTGTTCGTAATGGAGACCTTAATATTAAATCTGTGAATGTTTTCTCGTTAGAAGCATCCATGCAACGCGTGATTAGCAGCCAACTCTATAGAATTCAGGGAATTAATAAAGGTTTGGAACCTTCCTGCTTGGCTTTCTTCCACAAGGCTTTGGTGCAAGAAATTAATTTTGCTTACGATAATGGTCGCCAATTTGATAGTTCCAGGAGAAATATTTAATTTACTTTTGCTTATTTCGGAACTTGGTAGACAATAAGCAAAATGGGTTAAAACCTCTGTCCTGCCAGAATATAACTCAGCAGGGAAGGGGATCACGTGGTTTGAAATTAGCTAGCTGTTAATATTCCCCCGTGGATGATATGACTTTGATGAGAGCACGGACGGTAATCAACATGAAAGATGAAGTTATTCAAGTTCAAAGCGGCTTTTAAGGAGAAACCGTCATACAAATGAATGCCTTTGATTATTGGCCAATGAAAGGTGCTTGAAATTTGAATAAGATTTAACGTAATATCAAACAAGTTGCTGTTTAGGTAACCCATGATATCATGGGTAGGATTTTTCAAGCATAGTTTAATAGCTTGATCCACTGAAACGATTTCATATATACTGACACAGCAAAATCTAACTAAAGGAAAGGCATGATAGTGACAGTTGTATTGTAGCAATGATTTAATTTGGAAACAATATTTTTTTCTGTTTTTCTAATCGATGCCCACTGACTTTACCGCTTCTCTCCCACTCTACCACTTGACTTTAGATTTTTGCAACAGCTGATCTAGAAAACATGCTGTGGTAGGAAGAGGATAAGACCCGTTGATTAAGCGTGATAAACTCTGCAATTTTTTATCAAATTTATTTAGGAAGCACTTACGGTGTATGCTGTGCATTGAAAACGAGGAAAAGGGATTTTCAGTGATCAGTGATTAATGGAAGCATCCCTGATAGAATAGGGCTATAGTATGAATGATATGAATGTTTCACCAATGATTCTGGTACAAAAAAAAACATTGCGGAGATTCTACTATGATATGACATTGTTAATGATTTTAGAATAGAAATTCAGTAAAAATCAGGTAGAAAATTATTGTCCGTAGTCAAAGATTAAAAAAATTGTTACTGACAGAATTTGGTTGGTATATTCAAAAGATACAGAGCACTAACGGGAGATACAAGCATGAGAACAACACTGTTTGTCTTGAAACACATAGTATGTTGACTACACAAATTTTAAACAATGGAAATTATTTTTTTCCAAAAGTTTGAGCCGGGCTTTCATAAAAAAAAAATGTCACGTTAGAGCGTTATCATCATATCTTTGATTTGCATCACGAAGAAGTATTTTTTTTTCAGATAAAAACTCACGGAAATATTGCAGTTCTCTTAGACAAAAAGTAAGATCCATTGTGTTCGATGTTTACTCAGATTGACTAATTGAGGAACGTGTTTCGATTGAGTGTGTATTAGGCTAATCTTGCGAGTAGGGAAGGCCTGTCATCCTGCCTATAAAAATCACCATTTGAAATCCAAGCTTGTACAGGTGGGAAATATGCAAACATTGCTGCTCAGGGGCAAGTCACAGAAGAACGCATTGCATTAAACAAAAGTCCCTGAAATGTGAATTATAGCAGTTTCAGTGAAGATTTCTTTTATCAGCTACGTATGATATATTCATGAGTGTGTAATATATGTGATTGCTTCGTTTTTGTTGGGGTTTTCACAATGCTCCGGCCGTGCAGCCCCTCGGCCATCAATGGGTTACTGCCGTATTCTGGAATACAGGTGAATTTCGATGAGGGGAAGCATGCACAACCCATCTCATATCAGTTACAGTTTCCGCAGCTCTGTGTTTTGGGGAATAGTTCCATGGAGCTCAACTCTTACTTCATGATCTCCTGTTGAGCTTAGCACACACTCTGATCTCTCCAGCCATGCAAATAGAAACCCAAGTTCATCACATTCATTTCTAAATAGTTGTTCCTACAAGCTATTAATGCCGATACTGAATCTGCTGATTGAGTTATTCAAGCATCTTTTGTAAGAGGATTCACTTATGTATTTTTTGGTGTCCTGGAATATTCCTTTAGAAATATTTTTCATAAAATGACAAAACCCCAAAGTATACCATATGTTTATCAACTTTCATCAACGATCACCATCGGTCTTTAAACGTCTGTTGTTAGACATAGACCATCCCCATGATTCACCACATTTCTCTATCATGGGTGTCGCAGAGCCAGTACTTTCTGAATTTGTCTAGCTCGTCTCTCCATCTAGTACTCAGCCGGCCTCTGTTGAACATGTGATCTCTCGGGATCTATGTCGTGAGTTATGATGTCCATCGGTTGTCTGCCATTCTTGCAACATGGCCAGCCCATTCCCATTTGAGTTTTTCAATGGACTCTATGATGTCCTTGACTCCTGTCTCTTCCCGAATGTATTGTGCTGTCTTGTGGTCTGCCCATGTGAGGTCGACCATAATTCTTTCGTGTGCACGTTGCATGGTTCTCAATTTGCAGATCTGTCTCTTGGTTAGGTTCCATGTTTCAGCTCCAGAAGCGACTATAGGGAGGAGACATCGGTTATACACCTTTCTTCTTAGGATTAATAGAATTTTCTTATTTTTGAAGGTTGAGCCTGCTCTACCGAAGGCTTGCCATCCAAGTGTGATTCTTCGCTTGATTTCTTCTTCTTTTGAGGGTCTCGTGGAGATCCGTTGTCCAAGGTAGATGTAGTGATCTACTTTCTTAAGTTCTATGTCTTCGATTCTGATCTTCGTGTCCTTTTTCTGACGTGATTGTTGCTCATGATTTTTGTTTTGCTGAAGATCATTTTTAGGCCGACTTCATTTAGTTTATCTAGCATTACTTTGAGGTCGTGTTGGTTGTCTGCGGAAAGGGCAATCTCGTTTGCAAATCTGAGGTTGTTCAGGTACTCGCTTTCTATTCGAATTCCTCCATTCTTCCAGTCTAGACGTCTGAAGAGCATTTTGAGGTAGGCTATGAAGAGTTTGAGTGAGATGGTATCACTTTGTTTTACTCATTTTCGGAGCTGAAAGGGCTCCGAGTCTTTATGTAGCCTGATAAAAGAGCTGCTGTCACCGTATATTTGTTGCAGCATTTCGACGTGTACTTAGGTATACATCTTGTAGAGTGATGGCCCCCATGACCTTAATTGGTTTTCATCTAGTGCTTTTGTGAGTCGGTTGTTGATGAGTTTTGTGAAAAGTTTGAATATGCCATTTAGTAGGCTTAAAGGCCTATAGCTGT
>OY735198.1:66102184-66114684 GCA_963457665.1 Thysanoteuthis rhombus | reverse complement strand
TTCCTCAACAGATATATCTCCAGATATTTTCATGTCTGAATACTTTCTAGCTAATGGTGATCCAGAAAAAAAACTTTGTGGACTGTTTGAAAAGTACAATGAACCCTGTGATTAGTGCAAAGAGTAGCATTCTGAAGGGTACTGAGGGGTCATTACTCTGAGTATTTAGCTATGGCTGGATATTTCCCGGATTGAGCTCGGATGTATTTATTGACCAGGGCCTACTTGGCGAGTTAGTTGTACATTCTTCACCGGCAATGGTGTTCAAACCCAGATAAAAAACAAAAAAACAAAAGATATCGATGCCGATTTTCAAGGGAGGAAGGCTTTTTAAGCAATAGATTTTCTCGCAAAATGACCCTCTCACCTCATGTAACCTCGCACTTACTAAGCTTAGCTTAGTAAATTCCATATATAGGTCGATCACCAACTTCTTTGTTAGGAATGTTCTTTTTGAAAATTGAGTTTTGAACGAGTATATATATATATATATATATATATATATATATATATATATATATATATATATATATATATATATATATATTATTAGATAATTGAGTCTTCCACAGACAGCTGTTTCATAGTATTACAATTCTTCAGTGTGGCTATAGACTATCCATTATCCAATCCAGTATCACTAGGTATGATCGATGGTCAGTGGGACCAAATTTAAGCCTAATATTTACTTACGCACAATTCCCCATCCACCTGTGTGCTCTATTCCAGAGTTGGAAGAGCATAGCGAGAAAGAGAGAGAGGGGGGGGGAGGGAGATGCTGATAGAGATAGGTTTCAATCCACTAAATGGAAATCCATGTTCATTATTTCGCTATTTCCAAACGACTAAATACTGAAGCTTCGGATAGGGAGAATAAGAGTGTAGCACTATAATGAAATGAAGTTATTTCATGAATCAAGCCTGAATTTAATTTTGTCATACTTTCTCCCTTCTATCATTGTACTCATTTCTTTTTTTTCTCTTTTTTGTAAAATCAGCAGTAACCTTAGGAAATGAATAATGAGATTAAAAAAATAATAATTGACGCACACACACACAACAGCAACAGTAACAACAACATAACAGTCTGAAGTTCTAGGTTCCTGATTCCCCATTAATAATTTCCACGCCAACCACATCTTCACTCGACATCCATCCGAACAAACAGATATAAAAACGCTGTTTGCCAAGTAGACGTCACCAAATGCAGACAGGCTGGCGACACATAACAAATGATTCAACGTCGAAACTCTCCATGAAACACAATTGTCCATTTGTGCACTTATTTAGTTACAGCAAACATTAGACACAAATCCATGCAAGTCATCACCAGAACCACCTCTTCTCTTTTCCATTTTCGTTTATTTATTCCAGCCACCTACACTCGCGCATAAATCGTCAGGTGTCATTGCACACCTGTGTTAATTAAGCTCTTTAATGCTGATCATTAACATGCGAAACGGAATTGAAGTGTACGGATGGGAATACATTAAAAAGGCAGTTGTGGGTCTCTTGGTCTCTTCTCTTTTGGACCAAATTACCGAGATGCAACAAGTGGCCATCAATTCTGGATACTATTACAAAATGTGCCAACTAGTCGCATCGTATTGCCCGGCAACCCACGTCTGTCATCCATACCTCTTCGTGAACACGATGCTAAAAAATCAAGCAATGTCAAAGAATCATGTGAGCGACTTGCTTCAGCGTAATAATTCCCCGACAAGCCGAGAGGCTGGCACGTGAACGAGCGGCCGCTCTCAAAGATTTATGGCGTCAACTGATTGGACTCAGGGCCTCACCCAGGTCCCCCATCGATGGCCTCTCAAACTTATACATATTCAGTTGGGCAACTAACACATTGACCCCCATCTGTTTGACGAATCTCCATTCAACTCGCCCGGGGCTTTGAAAAAAAAAATTAGATCGCGTGTCTGCGCACATGCGTGAGTTGGGGACTGATTTGCAAAACATTAACATTGAAATACTTCAGATATTCACATCACTCGTGGAGTATCGTGAATTTTACAAGTATTAAATAACGTGATTGCATTAACAACTTAGACAAATAATTCATATCTGTAAATTCGATCTCTAAGATAAATAGACGTTACGAACTCATCTCTTTACAAAAACTGTCGATGGTACAAGGAAATTGAGATTATGTATTGAGATTAATCGTTTAATCATGTAGATGTTTACTAAGACTTGCATTGTCACGTTTACGACCAAGTCTGACGCAGAGGGATCGAAATACTCCAATTTTAAAAGCTGGGAGGAACAGCCGCTTTGAAAGTTTAGATTGAAATCCCGACTCCGCCTTGGATTCGAGCACATCATTGGGGCCAGTGAAAATTATGCGACCCCTCCTAGCACCAAGCAGGCTATATTCGTATTGTTATATGAGGTGGTACACAATGTCCTGGGAAATTAAACATAAAACAAATTATTTACCTAACCTCTAATTTCTATCGTCTCTTCCAGAACAACCTTTTTGTGTTTGTATACGATGATCTCTCAAAGTGTATTATCGAAAAGGGCAACAGCAAAAGTTTGCACTAAATTCAGTTCAGATTCGCTGTTCAATTCCCTTTAATTGGAGCACCTCTATATAGTTTGTTTATACATAACAATAATTAACATCTTTTAAAAGTGTGGCTCTAATAGAATTGGTGTTTAAAACGACCTCCAATTAAATGTAGCCCCTATCCGTCGATAAAACGCATAAACAGTTTATTTTAGAAGGTAATGCTACCCCGCTTTTACAGCAAAGCTTATTCTTTGAAACATAGTACCATGTCAAATCATCTTTGATATCTTATCATTTTTTCTTATAGTCCTTGTTTCGATGGACACGTTCCACAATCGAAAGAGCCTCGGTTCCAAATATCATTGGCAGTTTTAGGTGAATAATAATTAGAAAAAGCTGTCGTATTCGTTAGTACACATGTATCAATTTAAAAAAAAATGGTTCTTAAAGAATCCCAGAGAGAAAGCAATTCCGTGTGTAAAGTGAGACATATTGAAGGTTTCATTTTAGATATTATGGGGAATTAAATGTAAATAGTCATGAGTTCCTGTCATGATAAGTATCCACCCTCTGTACTCTCTGACTGTCTGTTGCAGGAAATATATAATCAGTGCTAATTGTTTTAGCTAAGACAAAGTGCTTATATATGCTGGTTGGTTTTTAATGATATACTTTTCATCCATTGAACAAGAGGAAAAGGTAACACAAGATCGGCTCGACGTGGGGCCGACACTGGTGCGTGTTGACAAGGATAGAAATCAGTCCATTTTCTGCAATTCAGGACTAGTCCCTACGTTCCCATTATAATGCAATGGGGAGGTTCTGCTGTAGGGTTGGAATCTCCTCGTTTATGCTGCATTCCATTTGAAGACTAGAACAACAACAAAAGATCAGATATTCTCCTTAGATCACAGCCATAAGGTGCCACGTTCTTTGGTGATCACTATCTCTACTGATATTTGCTCATCGGTTGTTGGTGTAAAGGGTTAATATATCGTTCCTAACTTTTGCAGATGCAAGTAAATAAAACTGTGAAAACATTACACACGTGTGGAATGAGACGTCACCCAATTTTGGTTTCTGATACTGATATATTCTTGTCTTATTATCATATAAAAATTATTATGATACTAGGTGCACTATTCAAAAGTTCGAGTTAAATTGACCATTAAAAACTTTATTTCTATAAAACCAACTGTTCAAATTTCCCAAACTTTTGGGTAACGCGTCATGTAATATAGTATTTTTTGTTTTGCTCGGAATTGATGGATCAGTTCAGAATAGCAGAACAGCACTTAATGGTCATCTCAAAAAATAGCCAGAGATGCACAAAGAAGCGTTTTGTAATGTCCAAAAGTATTTACAGTTTAGCGAATCGGCTATGAAGTAAAATAAGGGTTTTATCAAGACTATATTATATCGAGCTACTGACATTTTTTAACACTCAAGTTATTTTTTCACAATATCTGAAATACTCATTAAAATTACAATTTGTGCATGTTTTTTTGCAATTCCAACGGTCGCTACTTACTAATTGTATGCACTAAGTTGATGCGAAATAATTGCTGCTTTTGTTATTTAAAGTTTGATGCTTATTTTGGAATTAACCATTGTTTACTCATGTTCATGAAATATATTATTTTAAAGCTTGAATTTTGCTTTATTTATCTTATTTTATAGAGCATTGTCCTTTCTCTCTTTATTCTGGTTTATCTGAGGCTATCAAATAAAGATGAAAAAAATAGCAAATTCGAACAATTTCGTTGTGTGAGTTCAGAAAATGAGTCAAGTGCTCGCAATGTCAACCAATTATTTGAAAGGAGGAACGTCAACGTTGGGTTGCCAAAGAATGCAAGACGAATTCCCACAATTACTTCTGTAATTCATTTTCTACTTTTGATTTTACGATTTTGACAGTTTTTAAACAATAATAGTTCATAGTTTGAAAGTATCTCTTAAAAAATTACACTGGCAGAAAAGTTTTTGCTTTAGCATTAATTGATATAAAGGCGTGAAACCTTTACTTAAGTTAATAATTCAAGGTAATGTGTCAGACTACGAAGATACTAATTCGTAAATTATAAACTATTGTAGGGAATTGTAAACAACTTTTTTTTTCCCTGCATTGCTGAAATATGCATGTTACCAATATTTTATTTCTGAATCGTACAAATGTACCATGAAATTCTCGAAACATCGCTTCTGTCCTGGCAAGAATGATATCTGTATCAACTGATCTACTGCTTGGGTTACAATACTGTTTACGCTTGGTGTGAGATCAAATCTAACCCGCTCGTGAAAGTTGCAGTGAAAAGGACGTGATTAAGAGCCTCACCGGAACTTTATCCTTTATTCACGATGTGTGCTGTTTATTCGCTGCTATTGACTAACAGACCAAGCAGCCCGAGAAGGGCGACGGAACAAAGTTAATATGATCGAAAATACTTGTAAAAATGATTAATGGTTGGCAATGTCTAATCTAATAAAATATGATAATAAAAAAACAATATTACGAAAATGTTTGTTAAACCTAATGTAATATTGCACATAGTGAGACCTCCCGTGAAGATTGAACTCTTTACGCAAGCCAGACTGTTGACAAGTAGTCTACTGTTGTCGATCCTCAAAGGGGAGCCCGATTTTGTGGCTTTGGGCTAAACCGATATGAAATTTGCGAACATCATTAACTCAGTTAAAATACCTGATTCAAACAGGGTCAAAACATAAATTGGAATGGGTTAGTGGGAAGCCGCAGTCAGATCCTGCGCTGCAAAGGACAAAAGACAAAATAAAAGACACTCTCTGTCATTACGAATATTACACCTGAAGAAAGCCGTGAAATGAATCAACCGAAACGTTGTGTCAACATCAGATATGGGGGAAAGAGATAATTAGATTGTCTGAACAAAAGTTAGTTTGTTAATGACTCTTCTCAAAGTTATAAACAAAACATGCTTGCATTAGTAAAATTTGACGATTCATAAGTACCTTTCCCTCATTGGATCTGATTTTGGCAGATGATGCGAAAAAAAGGGTAAGATAATTGTAGTCTACATTATTTAAAGTCAGTATGAAAAGACAGGAAATAATACGACAAACGCTTGTAATATCTTTCACAACGTGTGATTAATTTTCACCTACTCGACAGTTGAATACATTCTTCTGATTAATGATATTAAGGTATACATGTGCGAGTAGCTGTCTGTGCTTTGGTGAAAAACTGTTTAGTTATGTATTCATGTCACGGTTTATGTAGTAGGATAAGTTCCAGAATGGTTTCGTTACGGTTATCTTTTTTTCGTACGTTATATCACCAGCAAACAAGTCAATTTTTATACCGACAGTCCACCTGCTCGACAGCTCACTATATCATATATTTGTTATACCGTCAGTCCGTCGACACACAAGCGCACCAAACCTCCAGTTTATTTTTTGCTTTGTTGTATAAGGTAAACTTCTAGCAATTGATATCAAACCAGATTTTTTTTTTTCAACATTTCAACAATTTCATTCAATATTCAATCTACTAAATTTGGTATTCAAAATGAACCCTCCCTTTCTGTGGTTAGCTACTTTTCGATTCTGGCTTGTTCTTCCAATCAATTAGCAAGAGTTTTCAATGTAAACATTATAGAATTAGTTTATTTCAACTTTAATAAATAGTTCTTTGATATTGACGATATTGTGTTAATCTGGTGGCTAACAAAGATTAAAAATTATGACCCGTTTAGAAGTAAACTATCAACAGAATGTTCAGTTGGATGGAAAATATATTCATTTTACCACCAACAATGGCATCTGGGATCCATATTGTCAGAAAAAAAATGATGTTGCCATTTCTTGCTTGACTTAAGTCGTGTTAAAATGGTTGACACAAGGCAACAATTGCGGAAATATTAGTTCGAATAATTTATTGTAGAACATATCAATCTTTCAAAGATCAATCCTTAGAGACTGCAGTCATATTCCCGTTGTGCTAACGACTAAGCCCGTCTTCAGATACAATTTGAAACAATTTCCCTTTTTGTTTTGAATCACTTTGTGACCAAAAAAAAAAAAAAAAAACTGTAAGAAGAAAAGTTAACCGTTTGAAAATGGCCGTAGAAGACCCCTGATCAACTGTTTCTTTCCTTGCCATTTTGCAAGGCCATTTCCGAGCGAGCAAAGAGCGCAGTTAAAAGACAAAAATTGTTTGCTCTTTCTCTCTCGCCGAGGCTTGATTTCTATCACTCATCGACCCATTCCCTTCATTCCTTTTCTTCTAGATCATTCCTATCTCATTGTTTTCCTTTCTTTTTTATTCCACTTCATCTCACCGACCCTTTGCCCCCGACAAATTCAATTTAACCTAGTGACTTCAATTTTTACCACTCACCTACTCCCCCCACCATCTCTACCGGTTGTCAACCCTCTCGACTGTTTGTGCCCCAAAGACCTACCTGCTGCTCTCTTCCTTTCTCTCCCGATGCAAGTGCTAACAGCAGCAACGGTTCTTCTAGTCAACTCGTCTGCTTGCTTTGCCCTCCAAAGACGACATTGCTTGACTTTACGCGGCGCGCTACTGTGACAGATGGAATTTTATCACTGCTCTCACCCTGGCAACAGTAACCAACTTCTTTTCTTCTTTGGCCTTTTTTATTGTTCTATCCCTTTCATTAGATTCTCTTTTTTAATGGAGGAAGGGGGCATTATGTATGCGTGTGTGTATGTATTCATACGGATACGTGTGAGCGTATGTGTTACGCATTCAAGTTGATTTTTACGCAAGTTTTGTTGCTCTTTGCTCTTTCCCGCCTTAACAGTCAATATGGCTGCCTAATAATGGCCGACTACTGAATCTCCAGGGATCACCAGGATAATCCAAACCCATTTTGTCAAAATATTTATTTCGTGTTTTTTTTTTCTTTGTCTTTGTCATTCAGTTCTATATTTTTTTTCTTTCTTTTCCTTCTTATTGTTCTTGTAGTCTTTTTTTTTTTAAATTTTCATTCCATCCTTTTTCATAGGAGAAACTAATTGCGATGTTTTTAACAAAAAAAAAATCAAGCCAGTAAACGTTTGCAGCAATATCGTCCGTTACTCCCAACATATGGACGACAACATCACGCTGTAATCTTGCCGAAGTACAGATATCACCTAATAGCAATCTCACATGTTCAGCTGATTTCGGCTCCTTTTTTATTTCTTTTGACGTTATTTTCATTTTGTCTTTTATTTATCTTGGTTAATCTATTTAATTAAGCGTTCATATCGAGTCGTGTTGCGCAAAACGCCACGGTTGCTCAGTAACAAAGTAAAAGTGTCTCAAACCAGAGTGAGTCGTTTCACAGTGGACAGACTGTGTAACAGGTGTAGTCCTTGCTATGTAAACACTTCAGCTATTTTAACATAACTGAATCGCGCGGGTTTCCGTCGTGGACTCAATAATCACAATTTATCAGCATTTATTCGCAGGCAGATGTAATTTTGAGCTGAGAACGTCGACGATATCTGGAGTGTGTTACCCACACTTTTGGAGGGTCGGGTGTACGTGTTCTGTGGACAATCGGAAGGTGGTTATGTACAGTTTCTTTGTTTGCCGGTGCAAGGTTAGACTGTGTGTTCCGTCCGTGTAGAGTTCTTAACCGGTCAAACCTGAGCACCTGTTTCCTGGTTTATATTTCAACATAAATTCAGGAGGGAAATGAAGATATATTAGTGTCATTTTTCTTGCGTAAAAACACACGCGCGCGCGCACACACACACACACACACACACACATATATATACATATATATTGAGACAGAGAGAGCAAAAATATAGAATGAAAGAGGTTTAGAGCACCGCACTGCAGACAAGTGGTTACCAAGCTAGTTTCGCTGAACATTGGTAATGTGGTGTGTTTGATCCAATTTTAATGCAAGACACTTGTGAACTTTTGCCATACTAAGCTGTAACATCATGGTGATAAAAAAAGTACAGGAATTTTTTAAAAAATGGGTCCAATATATGAACTGAATAAAGTGTTGTATTGCATATTCCAAACTTATCAAGCTTGGAGAATAGGGATATTAAGTCTTCCCGACATCCATCAGATATTTCTCCAATAGATCATCATCTTTTCAAGTACTTGATATCTGTAAGAAAGGGTTCAATGATAGGGAAGCCATAATTTGTGCTTTTATTGAATTTGTTACCACTCGAAGATTTTTTCAGAGATGGCATATTATCCTTTGTGAATCGTTGAAAAGATGTCATCGCTTCAAATGGGTCATGTTTTGATTGACTGTTTTTATAATACTTAATCTAACTATCAAAAAGATTTCAGGTGTATCAACCCATTACATATATGCGTATATATGATACAGCAATCTATGTCGTATTTTAGAGCTGAATACATTTGAACTTTATATTTGTAGGCAAGGTTCGGCATTTTCAGATATTCACACTGACTTCGCCACTCAGTTTCATTCATCTTCTGCATTCAGAAACTAAATATTCCAGACAGTAGGGAAGGATGAAAAAATTGGAGATTACACCCTGAATCCTGAAAATCATTTCACCTAATTGCTTTAGCCAGTTTCGGCACTCAGTCTGTATGATATGCATTGAACATCAAGATAAAAAGGTTCACTGCAAACTCTAATGACTGAGCAATTATATGCATTAATCAGAATATCTATAATTCTCTTTCACAGTACAGTAAATCTGCTTCCAGTTTCAATGAATTCAGCGGAATATTAACGCTACAAGCATCTGTAATAAGAGACAAGCGTTTCAGGGCGTAGCTTTTTTGAATAAAACATTGTCGTTTTTATGAGTCATGTCTCTTAAGACTAGGACGTCTTAATGGAAATTCATGGGTAATGTTCGCACTTGAATTAACATCTAACGCATAAACGGTATAGAAGAATAAAATGACAACAATTTCATGCTGCTGCTTGAAGATTGGATATCAATTAATTTTAAGATAAACACAGGTTTTACTGGTATGGTCGCCGTTGTTGTTGTTAAAACCCTAACAACATCAAGCAAAAAGCAATAGTAACAGTACGTAATATAAGAAACGTCTAAGTTAAGATTTGATAGATCCGCAGTCAATATAATACCTGGATAATTATACAGATTAAAACTACACAAAATAATCTAACTATCCGCCTTTCACATGAGGGGAATGTGTATACAGTTGAGAATGTAAGGGAGAGACTAACTGTCATTAAAGATCCAAGTTCAAAGGATAGAAATTGCTAAAGTATAATTTGAAGCAGAATAATGAAATCAGGGAACCATACTCAGAGAGAAAAGAAAGCAGATCAACGATGAGGTCAAAATGATATGATGGAAAGTTAGTACATTGGAGGAGAACTAATATATGAATTTGTCAACAAATATATCGGTAAATCAAGTGTATATTTAAAAAACGCTGGAACCATTATTAACGCTAAGTCAATTCTCTGATTTAAAAAAAAAAACAAAAAAAAAACAAACAAAAAAAAATTGGGGAATATCTCCTGAATTTCTTTCTTTCACACAAAAAATAGTTGTTGAAGACTGTGATTGTTGACTCCCTATATCTCTCAAGGTAGACGAATTTAGCAGCATGAGAATATATATGTGGTCTTATATCGAAGGAAAACTTGAAAAGAATGAGGGGGAGTAAGAACAGATCGATTGGACTCACCTAGCTGCTTGTGGATTTAGATATAAAGGAACCCAGAGAAGTCAGTGAAACCAAATAGTCAGACAAGAACTCAGTTCAAGGTAAGACTTGATGAAGTTAAATGCAGCAATGTTACCCAACGACACTTTCTTCGATGATAGAGTTCTACTCCGTAGATATCAGTTTAATATTCAAACACAACTCAAAGGTTAGGGAGACAGTTAGACTGAATATACTTGGATTACAGTGACGAGAAGAGTTAGAAAGTAGAACTGCACTTTCATTTGAGAACGAAATAAACAAATTTTTGTCAAGCACTACTTTTGGATTTTTATTGAGAACCATGCAACGTGCACATAAAAGAATTATGGTCAACCTCACATGGAGAGACCACAAGACAGTACAATACATCTGGGAGAAGACAAGAGACAGGGACATCAAAGAATCCATTAAAAATCTCAAATGGCAATGGGCTGGCCATGTTGCAAGAGAGGAAGACAAGTGCTGGACATCGACATAGATTCCCAAAGATTACATGCGCAATCGAGGCCGGCAGAGTATTAGATGGAGAGCTTGACAAATTCAGAAGGTACTGTCTCTGCAACGTCTACGATAAAAAAAGTGTTGCGAATCCTGGGGAAGGTCTATGTCGAACGACTGATGTTAAAAGACTGATGACGATGATAATCCAAGGACGTATCTTCACAACCGAATGATAAAGGATATAAAGGAACTAACACCTGAAGATGAAGAAACGAGTCTCTGCAAACCGAACATTGAAGTGAACCGAAGCTCTTTATCTTATTTCTCATTCTGTTTCCTTCATAATAAGTACATGTGTCAACCGAAAAAATTAAGTTTCAGTCCTCGAAGAGGGACGCAGACTATACCATGGGACACACACAAAACAACAAGGGATACCCTGTGCATTTGCAGAAATAGGCCCCCCCCCAAAAAAAGCCAAAAGAGCTAGACCCGATTGCCCAATACACACATAATCGTTCATCCAAAATCAACAAAAGAAAATTTTCCCCAGACTTTAAAAGAGAGAGCAGACAATATAAAACCAGACACCCCAGAGTGGTAAGAAAAATTCATCCAATACATGAAGAAGGAAGAAAAATAGAATCGACTACAGCCACACTTGGAGACATTTTCTGGGAGATAGCAAACTGGAAAGTATCAGTACTTGGTAGTATGTACAGATATCGGTTTAAGAAATTCACTACACTACATTGAAGAATGATCCATCAACACCAAAGTTGTTTAAGTCCCATCATTGGATTAGCATAGCGGCAGAACTACCCTCAACAAAAAGGGTGCTAAAACGGAAATCAAGCAAACAATCATAAACCAATCACATGCATACCAGTAATGTGGAAAATGCTGCCTGGATTGATAGCAGTAAAAACCGAAAAGATGTTATAAAATGAACCAGAGGACCAAATAACTCACATTGTCCAGATGTTTATGACAGAATTGAGGAAGAGAAGAAAACTCGTGTGATAGGTTAGATTGATCATAAAAAAGCATGGTACATGATTACACATGGCTGTCTACTCCTATGCCTTGACACCAGAGACATAGTCACTCAACCTTCAGCGACGACTACCAGGCATCTCGTGAGAAAGAGCAAATCACAGCACTGCTGTGAAATGCAGGAATCATGGGAGGAGGGACTGACGCAAATCTGATGTCGCTCATTTGCCAGAGATGACCACCTGACATCTGATGTGAACATGCTGATAAATAATAATAATAATAATGATAATAATAATGATAATAATTACTGCATCAGCGAATGAAGACTATTGATGAAAGTCGAAGAACACATCCGACAAAAAGTAGTGATAAAAACAACAACGACAAAGATGATAGTTCGAAAAGCTTTTTTTGAATAAAAAAATTTGGATCCCCTGTCCATTAGAACCGAAATTGAAGACCTGCTGATCCCTTCCCATTTCTACGTCTAGAGACCTCATCACCTGAGACAAGGGAAAGAAAGTTTCGATGCTCTTGGTCAAATCGCAATCTGAGATCAAGCTTTTTTTTACGTTTTTTTGTCAAACTCTCGTAAAAAATCTCGAGTTGTTTTCCCTACTCTAACAAGAACAAAAAGACGATTCTCACCAAAATGAGGGATTTGGCCCGATGTGTAAAATCCACATTCCCCTACCCTCAAGACCGACTGATTCCCAGAAAGCCGATTGAACTAAAATGAAAGATACGAACAAAATAATTATCAATATATATATATATATGTATGTATGTATGTATGTATGTATGTATGTATATATATATATATATATATATATATATATATTTATATACGTA
>OY735198.1:66069684-66097184 GCA_963457665.1 Thysanoteuthis rhombus | reverse complement strand
TTGTATACCCTTTTTTGTTAAGATTAAAGGAATTTCCTTGTTCGTGGATGTAGAGCTTGTTCTACCAAAAATTTGCCAACCTTGTGTAATTCTTAGCTTTATTCTTTTCAGGATTTCGTCGATATTCGTTGTCTTAGGCAGATGCAATGGTCTACTTTGTCCAGTTCTGCGTTTCCTATTTTGATTGTTGTGTCTTTGTCTTACAAAATTGTACATGATCTTTGTTATACCGAAGATCGTATTGCATCAGACTTCTCAGTAATGAAAGTAAATCTCTAAAAATCTGGATTCAGTAGTCCCTGTAGTCGAATACTGGTTATTGGCACTGATTGGAAATATGCAACGCTCATAGCTACACTCAATAAGAGATACAAGTTTCTCCCTCTATCTCAAAGGAGATCTCATAAGTCGAAATAACCGAAAGCGAGGAGGCAGTCGCTATCAATCAATATCAGAAATCATTTTGGGGCGTTTCTTGTTCCTAAAAGGGTAATGATGGTAGGTTAAGCTGATTCGTCAAAGGTTAAAGTGATGACAAGTATAAGACACTGAGGTGTAGGGGAGAGAAATAGAGAGAGATGGAGAGAGGGGGAGAAAGAGAGGGGGTGCGTTTCCTCTATAACGGTTGGGTGAGAAGTAAACTCTAAATGCTGTTTTTATTTTCGCCTTTATCGCATGAAAGTGAAAAAGTAGCGTCAAACATTATTTCGAAAATAGATATAGAGCCGTCTTAATAATTATGAAAAGCGATGGAGAGGAGGATGGGAGAGGGGTGCAAGGGGATGCAAAGAGGAAAAGTGTGGGAGGCATGTAAGCTAGCTAAATTAAACTTTAGAAAATCAGGTGTAAGCCAAAAAGTCCCAAAATCAGTTTATAATAATGTTATGTCCCTCTTTTATGGAATAAAAATGAGCACACTTACGTAGAATACTTACGCTAATTTTCATTTGATTTTTTATTATTTTGATAATCATTATTTCTAAAGATTATCGTGTTAAAATATTACTTTACTATTTTCAAGTTAGCTTGTTTTCATGATTTATAATTTAAAAAATATTTTGAGATATTTTTAATTTACAAAAATATTTTCTCAATGTTTATGTATTTGCTAATTTCTAATCTTTAAGCTACTTTCAGAAGGAAAATCTTTATTTGACAAATAAAATAAGGAATTAGAAGTTAATGTACATAAATGCATATTAACTTTTCAAGAACAAGAAAAAGGATTTAATTGCCTTCTAAAGAAATTTCCTAATAAAGAGAATTCACGTGCGGTAATGATGTAAATTAGTATAACATTTCGAAAATGGATTTCTCATAGAATATTAGAAAATATTGTAAGACCGGAACTCCATTCTAGGTCTATCTTTTTATTCATGTTTAAATTTTTGAGAATTTCTCTGAAGGTAAAATAGAACTATTACTTGGAGACGAGAATTCTAATAGAATCAACATCCAACCAAATGGAGATTATCAACACTACGTGTATATACATATAGTGGTGGTTTGATGATGTAGAAATGAAAGATTGAAAGATTTAGAAAAAAACGTCAATTACATCTCAAGAATCTAAAGAGAAATTCATTATGATTAAGAAAGGATACTATGTATTTTGATGTGTCCCAACTGCTTCATGAGAGGTCTTTGAGTTGAAATGGAATAAATGCAAACGACCTGTACAGCAGAGAAGAGGATGAAGGTATCAGGGGATCTGGGTGTGTCCGAAGAGAGACTTTGAGTTGTCAGTGGGCACAGTTGTGGTGGAGAGTGTGTGACATACGACCTTTTTGTGGGTAGGAAAGGTTCAGATTAAGTACATTGTTGTGCCTATTTGTGACGTTGAGTATACCTGTTTATGTGGGTAGGATTTGTTTTGTGGTGCTATGTTTCGTGTATGTTCGTTGGTGTATGATTAGTGTGTTTGTTCATGTGTATTTATTTTTCCTACAGAGGTGTGATATAAGTATAATTTTTTTCTGTCTGGTCAGAGTTTGTCCATTCATGTGTGTGTGACTTGTGTATGTATTAGAGTTATTCTTTTCTTTTCTTGAGCAGGTGTCGTGTGTATAATCCAATTCCGCTAGTTTGTATAACTTTTATTTATGTTGTATCATTCCAAAATTAGTTCGCTGAAGGTTTTTGCAAGTTGGAAATGCTCCGGTCCCCGACTGTTTTGCTTCTGTATATAAAGACAGCTTCGATAAGGCACTCAGGTAGTCATCAAGATTTAGAGTCATATACCTTTTTTGAGGGGTCTACATGTCTCACCGATGTAAACTTTGTTGCAATCGTTATATGGTACAACGTAAACACTAGCCTCAAGTAAAAGGATTGTTCACTAGATCCCTAATGGTTGTTAAGGTGTTGGTACTATTGCATATGTTCAGTTCAGTCATATGTATGCTGAGATAGTTGAGTTTGTGGGTAGTATGATTCAATTTGCAGTTTGTTTGTTATCCTTTCAAAAAAATCTATCTCCATGGATTCCATTTGCCTTTAACTGGTGTTATATATCCATTATTTTGGATAGTGGAGAGAACTAGAAAAATGTTCTTTGTACTCTTCCACATGTAGGTATCTGGGGCTGCATAATCTTTTGAGTATGAATATATGACTAATCCTGATCTTCATTTCGGACGTGTGATGTATACGTCATTTTAGTTTGCAGTTTTGTGGGATAAGTTTAATGTTGTTGTCCTAGGTAGAAAGATGTCAAGGAACACTAATGTGACGTTGGATCTCTTTTATTGTTGGAATTCAATCAATGGTTCAACTTCGTTGAGTAGTTCTACTAGGTTGCCCTGGTCAGTTAGGCTGGCGTACGGAATCAGGTCATTTTTGATGTCGCGAAAATAAGTGGCTGGCTTAGGCATGATAATTGCAATAGCACCCGATTCAAGGAATTCTAGAAAATGGCAGGCGAGTTCCACGCTGATAGGTGATCCATGGATAAGCAAAATCTCTATTTGTAGTGTTTCTACTTAAAACTGAGAAAACACTGGTTAGGGATGAGTAGGCAAAATTTTGCAATTTTGCTTGTCGGTATGGCCCATTTTTTTATTTCCTGAAGTGGTTTTTGTGTAGATGCGGGCATTTCCTAACTGGAATGTTTGGGCAGAGTAATGTTACTATTAGACTGGCCATTAGATTGTCCATGATATCAGCGTTTTTGTTTTTTTTTTTTAAATTTCGCGTACAAGGTCTCTTAAATTCTAAAGGTGTGTTGGGCACTCTCTCGTACAAACAATTATTTTTTCTAAACAAACCATTGTTCTCATAGTGACTCTCTTCCTTCTGAAATGTTTCTTCCTCAACCTTTCTAACATCCTCTCAATCCTTTGAATCAGTTCATTCCTTCCATGACAGAAAAAAAACTTATATTATCACACTTTATTTGTCATTACTTCATCTCCTTTCATTAACAATGAACAGATGCGCACTCTATTTCTCTTTTTAAAAAAAAAACAAACTTTTAATACTCTTCTTTTGCTTTTTAATGATGAACCCATTTTTTCCCGGAATCTCAGCTTTCTTCCTCGTCCCAGCGTATTAAGAAGCACAAAATTAAAGCAGGGTTCTAGTCCACGTTTTACTTTCTAATTCTTTCCATTCATTATAAGCTGTCATGGTCCTCTCTCCTTTCGTGAAGATTTCCCACTCGTATCTGTTGTCCCCTCTGCCCGCTTCTTCTAGTTGCTCCTCTCTCTTTCTGTCTCTTGTTTTATCCTCTTTTTTTTTTAGAAATTTTTTTACTATTTCTTCCTTCCCCCGACTCTTTCTCTCTCTCTCATTCATGTCTTGGTGCTTGGTCAATGACCCCCAACCTTCTTCATACAATGCTGCAGCTAAAAGGTTTTGAGCGCGATTTTCCTGTTTGACAGGAAATTATGCCATCCGAATCGGCCTTTTTTTTCTCTAGCTCTCCACCAACGAATCTCGAATCGAGATTAATTCAAACCAAGGAAAAGAGTTTGGTGAGTATAGACTAGAATTAAGTGGGGATTTTAGAGAGAAGGGGAGATAGAGAAAGAGGAAGGGAAGGAAGAAGCAGGGACAGAACCATGGAGAGAGGGAGAAGACAGAAACAGGAGGAGAGAGAGAGTCAGAAAGACAGAGAGGCAGAAAGAAAGACAGAAAGAAAGACAGACAGACATTGGGAGAAACAGAGAGAGAGAGAGATAGAGACAGAATGAGGAGGAAGAACGTGTGTAGGGGGAGACCAGGACAAGGATGAAACGTCAGAGAACAGTGAAACAAGAGGACTGAGAGGAAAAAAAACGAAATCCCAAAAGAAGAAACTAGCTAAGACTATGCATGGGCAAAAGAAAGAAATGAAAATGAAAAAAAAAATGAAAAAAAACCTGGGCAAGCCCATATATATATAAAAAAAAGGAACGATCAAAAATGAATCAATAAGAAGAAGAAGAAGAAGAAGAAGAAGAAGAAGAAGAAGAAGAAGAAGAAGAAGAAGAAGAAGAAGAAGAAGAAGAAGAAGAACGAGGAGGAGAAACGAGTAAAGACGAGAGAATGAGAAAAAAGAAAGCCAAGAACAATGGAACCTTCATGCGCACAACGAAATGAAGAATAAAAAAAGTAAGCAAGAGAAATAGAAAAAGAAAGAGAATCATAAACGAGAAGGGCATGTGGGCGTGGGAAGGAGGAGGTGAGAAGGCGTCTCAAAAAAATTGATCCATGGAAGGACTGATATATGCATGAAAAGCAACATCCGGTTCCGGTTCGCAGAGAAAAGTAGCGCAGAGGGCGTTCTGGCTTGTCGCCTAGTGTTGACCGCTTGGCAAGGCAGTATTAAATTGAGACGGAAAGAGAGAGAGAGAGAGAGAGAGAGAGAGAGAGAGAGAGAGAGAGAGAGAGAGAGAGAGAGAGAGAGAGAGAGAGAGGGGGGAGATTGGAGGAAAACAAAAAAGAAAAATTGATGTCGGCTCTGTTCCCACCTTTCCCTGATTTCATTTTGCTGCTTTTAAAATGTTTTATTGTTTCTCTAATCGGCGAATAACTTTAAAAGCTTTGACCACCATTTTCGTAAACCTGATATATTCACTTCTCGGGTTAGAATATGCATAGCAATCTTTTCTTTCTCATTCTGTACCAAACAAATAGCATTTGAATATTTATAAATCATATGAGAATGAAAACAAATATTGAAGGACAATTAGAATGCTGGGAAAAAATTAAAATTTTCAATGGGTATTAAAAATTATCATATTTATTGGTATTATTAAGCCAAGCCAAGTCTGGTTAAAGGTCACGAGTGTCAGACATCAATTTGTGTGTCTTATTTACTAATTTGCATGTCCTATTTTTCAACTTGTTTGGAGTATTTTATTTGTTTGGTGTACTATATCTCCTTGGCATCTTTTTCAATTTGCTTGCCTTACTTTTAGATTTGATTTGATCGGGAAATGTTTTGTGAACATTACCCCCAAGTTAGTTGCCCAAAAAGCAAGTTTACAAAACTTAAACATTTGGTAAGCTTTGTCTACCGTAAAGCCACATTTGTCGGATACCCAAGGAAGATCAAATTCACATCACGTTAATGATGGTCTGCTAAACTAGTACGCTAGCCGATATTCTACGGCAAAGCACCTTGAAATGGATGAAAATAGCGTGGAATGGCCTGTGATCTTCGTGGTAAAATGTCGGGAGATCGCAACATGGACTTTTGTCGTTGTGATTGTGACTTCTGGCTTTGAGTCGTGAAAGAATGAGAGATCGAACAATGGATGAGGTTTCCTTATTTCCACTCGTCTAAGCACTTCCGTCTGTACGTAAAGGTGGGACTGTACGAATCAGGTGATATTTCCATCATTTATGCTTGCCGGTCGGTTTATACACATTTTCATAGTGAAAGCCACACAGTCCATAAGTGAGTTGAAGTCACGTGATTAGAATTTGTATAATCCATTCTAGGTTGGTGGGCTTTCGACAGAGAAAGTTCAACATCTGAGAACAAGATAATCTGAATAGTTTTAAAATCTTCAGCTAATTCATGATCCCGATAGTCTTCTATGGAGCTGAAACATGAACGTGACCAAAAACATCTTCAACATGATGAGGAGAAAATCGTGTTAAACATCACGTTGAGAGATCAGAAGACAGTATTCTAAATAATAAAACGAACAGGGCTCAGTGATATCAAAGGAACACTAGAAAAACAATTAGCGATGGGCTGGCCACGTACCAAGAATGTCAGATAATCGATGCACGTCATGACTCACAGCATGGACCCCGGTAAATCAAGTGCAAAACTGCTATCTACAAAAAAAATATGACGTGACGAATTAGATCAGTTCCAACAGCACTGGCTCCGCTACGCCTGAAGTCGGGGGAATGGAGAATCTTTGGTGTGGTCTATGTCCAACGAGTGGCGTTAAAAGGCTGATGATGCTGATGATGATATCCCTAATTACAAGTAGGTATAAAAAATCATTAAAACGTGTGACAACTGGTCTAATGTTTAGCTATTTCTCTCAATCGTTAAAAAATACCATATTTTCTTATATATTATATTTCATCATTCTTGGAATAATTAAATATATGAAGGGTCTGCCCAGAGGTAATCAGCCATTCAATATTGACAAAACAATCGTCTACCGAGGTCAATGGTGCCTTAGTCCTTCAAAGTACTCCCAGGGGCACATAATGAACTAATCTCAGCATCACTTTATGAAAAATTATTCACACTACACTGACGTTAACATCAGATGTTCAGAAAAGATTTTTTCCTTGGGATTTCCCGTTAAGATTCTTTGTTCTTTTTTTTTTGCAGAAACTAGTTTTACCGTTATGATTTATGATATCAAGTAGTAATTTTTTGTAGAAATTTTACTTCATTTCATGGAGGTAATCTTGGAGAGGCAACATTGATGTACAGTTTATACTCTTTATCGGAATTGTTATTCCTTCTGTCGTAAACTTGTATCCACATTTTATTTTCCCTTCCCTCTATATTCGTCTTACTTTTTTATTTATTTATTTATTTATCTATTCATTCATTTCTGTCATAAACTTTCTTCAATCAAATTATTTTTCGCCCTCTACTAATTTCTTCATGAAAGCCTTGCCAGTTTTTTTTCCTGCGATTTTAATCGAATTTTGCCATTACCCTAATAATCAACAATCATTACGAACATGGCGTTGCGAGACAGCTTTGCAATCGACGTCACGTGAGTATGTTGATCGAAAAATGGCCGCTGCGTCCACACCCGAAGAATTACCCTTTTTTTTCCCCCATCTGATGATTAGCACAAATCAAATCAACTCCCTGCTGCTGCTGCTGGAGCCCAAAATTTGACTGCCATTCAATATCGATCAACGCTACGAGGTCGCTTTCTTTGCTAAGATTTGGAAGAGCACCCAAACAAAACAAAACAAAAAAACAAAAAAAGAAATATTATCCTTTCCACATCTTTTTAGCATTCTTTTCTCGTTTTCTTGTTTGCAAGTGGGCTTTTTTTTTCTTGTTCTTTATCTTCTGGGAAAAAAAAGATTTGCTTGGCTAGTTTGTTAGGCAGTTTAATGCTATGAAATTGTTCAAAATACCCATCTTAGTTTATAGATTAACCCCTTTATTTACATTGTCAGTGGATTATTTAGTAGAAAAACTCTATTTAGGACGAATGGGTGTCGCTCAATTGTTTCACTGCCTCCGCTCTGCTCTACCTCCTCTTGAAATCTAACTTCAAATGAAGAAATATCTGTCAGTACGTTTGAGTATGAGTGTATGCACGGGAATGAACTGCAATTACTCGACAACTGGCCATTTTACGAAATCTGAATTCGCCAGATATATTAGTCAGCCACGAGGAATGACAGTGTCGAGCTTGTTTTTTTTTAAATCATCAGTTCTCGAGGAATCTATTAAAATCATTCATCTTTTATCTTTTATACGAATCTAATTTCAGACATAAAATATCTATATTAGTAATACGTCTAAGTTTAGATACAAAGTATCTAAATTTGCGTCACTGAAGAGAAGTAATCGAAATACTTGGAAGTCATAGTTTCGTACGCCGGACAGAAAATCATTTTAAATGACTATTATTGCAGGCTGCTCCACATACGGTCAGTCTGACCCTTTCGAGATATGCACCATTGGAACGGGTACTACCCTAGTTTTCCTCACACCATGCACCTCGGATACTTTTTTTCTTATATACCCTCATCTTTTTCATCCTCTACTCTTTCGCCTCTCTGTACATTGTTATTCTTCATCAGTCATCATCACATTTTCCTTTTTGTTCTTGCTGTTATTCGCCCTCAAGACTTATTTTGATGCTAGCAACGCCTTTTTCACTCCTGTCCAGCACTCTCCGTTGCTCCTTACTCTCCTTTCAACAATTCGCATTGTTCATTAGTAATGAACCCTTTCCTGATTCTCCACAGAACTAGCACACGTTTTCCCATCTTTCTCATATTTCTCATCTTAGTTACTCACCTTCAAGACTTATTTCAATACTCATATCCCTTTCTGTTTATCTACTGGGGAACTCTCCCTCTCTCTGTCTCTGTCTGTGTCTCTCTCTATAACTCTCGTTACTAACTCTCCTTTGAGCAAAATATATTTTTCATTGCTAATGGTCGGCCTCTCTCTCTTTACTCCCAATAAACTGACATACTTTTTCTGTATTTTCTCTCCACACTTTCACTCACTTTAGCTTTTTGTCATTTTTTCTGCATCACCCTCTTCTATATTTGCTCTCCCTCAAATAATTTTTCGTTTTGTTTCCTGCTCTCGTCTTTCCAGATAGAAAGCGTCAACCAAAACTGTCAATAAAGATTTCTCTGGTTTTTAAGCTAGTCCGGCTCGCTGGCCGGCTCACTGGTTGGCTATGTATGTATCTTGTGTACAGGTCGCACCAGTGGAGCTAGATGGCTGAAAACACTCTATAATGTTTGGATAAACGTTTATCGTTTATTTTTTGAAAATCAGTCCACTAGATTGGCTTGAAGTCGGGGCTTCACTTTGCAAGGTAAGTTTATGCTAAACTGGCTCTTAAGTTGGCGTTACTCATGTTTTTTTAATTCAGACTTTTTTTTTCGTGATCAATGACCAACAAAAGGTGGAAGCAGTAACTTATTCCCCTGGTCACCCTTTGTTGCAATTCTCTGAATTGATCATCCTTAATAAACTATACGGCCAAAAGACGTTGGTCACGTGACAGTTTCTTTTGTGACACTATGCATACCAGTTTATAATTTCTCTTCATTACTTTCATACGCTGGACCTTTTCTTCTGATTTATTGCTTTACCAAGAGCTTCCGTTTTTTACCCCAGCTACCCCCTTCTCTCTCTCTCTCTCTCTCTCTCTCTCTCTCTATCAATCTCTCTTTCTGCTGATTCTTCACTTCTCCTTTATTTCATTCTTCTTTTTCTCATAACGATTATGCCCTCTCTTCAGTACGTCGTTCGCTCTCGAACTATTTCGTAATTACATCTTCATTTAATTTTCATTCTTTCAGTTTTTCTTAGTTACTTTCAAAATAAACGCCACCCTTTACGATATTCGCTATAAAACTGCATTTTATTCTCTTTCGACCATTTTCTGCTTTTTGACATTATCCAAAAAAGCATCACTTTATTTCGTTTAAGCATTTTTTTTAGTCTCCTTAAAATCTTGCCATTTTGAGATGTTTTGTTGACTCAAAATATTTTTCATCACATTTTTGTGTTCTCCCTACCTTGACACTTCTTCTTCTTCTTCTTCTTCTTCTTCTTCTTCTTCTTCTTCTTCTTCTTCTTCTTCTTCTTCTTCTTCTTCGTTGTCACATTTGTTGTCTTCTTCCTCTTTTTCTTGTTCTTGTTCTTGTCATTCTTTTTTTTTCTTCTTCTTCGTTGTCTTCTTTATTGTCTTCTTCTTTTTTTCTTCTTCTTTCTATTTTTCTTCTTCTTGTTCTTCTCATTCTTCTTTTTCTCCTTCTTTGTTGTCTTTGTTGTTGTGTTCTTCTTTTATTTCCTCTTCTTTTTCTTCTCCTTCTATTTCTTTTTCTTCATTGTCTTCATTGTTTTCTTCTTCTTCCCTTCGACTCATCCTTTTCTTTCTTCGCATTTTTCTTTACCATCTTATTTTTCTTCTCTGTTTTCTTCTTTTTCTTCTCCTTTTCCTTCTTTTCTGTTCATATTTTCCTTGTTCTTCTTCTTCTTCTTCTTCTTTTTCTTCTCATTTTCCTTCTTTTTCTTCTCCTTTTCCTTCTTCTTTTTCTTCTCCTTTTCCTTCTTCTTTTTTTCATATTTTCCTTCTTCTTCTTCTTCTTCTTCTTCTTCTTCTTTCATTACTAAAGGAAAAGAGAAAGAACGAGAGAGACAAAGAGGCAAAACGAACCAATTGGGTAGACAACTGTTAGTCGTGTACAAATACATGACGCAGCCAAGGCAGAAAATGAAGGGAGAATCTTAAATAACGCCACCAGGCGGCATTTTAACTTCCGATTCGGGATTTAAGTTGTATTGTCATAGCTGTCGATAAAGCATCATTAAGCGGTAAAAAGTGGGCGTCATTTGTGTCAACCTAATGGCGTTCTTTTGTGCTGGGTCCCTGAAATAATTGACTACGAGGCCCTAACGAATGGCCTTTTCCCTATTTTGGGACCCACACAATCTCCCGTGCAATGAATTACTTTAAAGATTCGGGTAGTGTGTTGTTTTTTTTTTGTGGATTTCCTTCCTTGGGTTTTATTTTGGCTTTTTAAAAATTTCTTCCACATCGCTTAGGCATATATTTTGTTATCTGTTAAGCTTAGTCTGATACACACTAAATGAGAAAGGAGAAAGATCACGATGCATAAATCTCCCAAATGGTGATGGCCTGGCTACATTGAAAAGAAGTATTCAAGATATATACTATATATACGTGTGTTTCTGAATGTATATGCATGTGTATTCGTGTGTGCATTGTATGGAGATTTGTAGTTCTGCCTCGACTATTTTTGCTTAAAAAGAACGGTCACGTTTGTCTATATACATATGCATGTATAAACACACACACGTGCGTGTGCACGTGTGTATCTGTGTATGTATTAGTCTGTTTGTATCTATACATTTGTTTATAATGATCTATTTCCCTATCTGCCTACCTAAAGTGAAGGAAAATTTGTTAGCGATGTTGATATATTTGGTTTCTTTCATTTTTGACATGTTTGACAGGTCGCTTGCGAAATTTCAGATAAATTACCAGTTTACAAATTGATTAAACAACTAAGTTTATTTTTCAAATGTTTCCTTCATCACCTGAACCATTCACTTGTTTTCCAGGTTCTGAAAACAACCTATTCTTCATGTAAGGCAAACCTGCCTCATAACTTTCATTTTTCCATTGTTTGAACTTCGGCGTTTTGACAGCATTTCGATGATATAAATGCAGAAATCCGAACGCAGTTAACCTTAGCTGGCATGTCTAATTATTCAGTAATCTTAACTGAGTTTGGGCACACGGTCCAAGTATTAGGCATCAAGTGGTGATCGAACCCAGTACTCAATGAAAAAGACTGCAAAGGTATGTATAATGGAACTGGATACAGTAAACTTGATCTATCATGTGTAATTGCTTGGTGATATTAACTCAGTTCGGGCAAAGTATGGGACTCTCATTGGTAACCGAACTCGCTACTCCGTAAAAAGAATTAAAAAAAACACGCAGGAACAGCTTGCTAACTACCAGTTTATGACGAGGCGATACACTATGCATGATAGATCTTTTTTTTTTAAATCTTAACTAGAAATCTAAAATGCTTTCATAATTAAAATTATTTTTACTGAACTCATGAACTCGATTCAATGAGTTAATAAACCATACAGTTTCATAAATTAACAAATGTGTCAAGTATAAGAATACCCATGTGAAATGCTAAGAAGTGTTATTTTGCTTTGAGAATCGCAGAGAACATATGGCAAGCAATAATCAAGTCAAGGAAGATAGACTACCCTGATTCAAAACCAGGGAAGTGAGCCCCCTTTAAAGTTATTTGACGCTCTTCTGGCAACCAGAGAGAGGAGAATCCTGACAAATGGCCATCCATGGATCTCCATAGGCTTAGCAGAAGTGTGCAGCGAAGAGGGGGGCGCAGCTAAGAAGGGGGCGCGCCAGTATCGCTCCATTGTCCGTAGGGACAGAACAAAGGTCAAATCTCAACATATCTATCCACCTATTTGAATTCATGAAAAATTATCTAAATCTGTTTACATCTACCTGGAGTACTCCCTCTTTCTCATCATTTATACAACGGTGTGTGGTTAATTAAATAGCCTGGCGCGTAGTTAATATGTATATTTTGATGTTTCTATTTTGAAATTTCTACTGTATAATGTTCTATCTATAAGCTAAATATTCACCACTGAAATAAGAGCGTTGACAAGGAAGGATATTATGTTTAAAGCACTGTATCAGAATAAATTCCACCTCTTTTCTCTAGTTTGGGTCACATCTGATGTAAGTTCACGCTGTTATGTTCGGTTGACGATAGTACAGTCTATGTTTATGAGAAGTGGCAAGAAACAACATATATATATATATAGATATAGATATAGATATATATATATATAGATATATATATATATATATTTCAAGCGGCTAATATCCGAATTTCTCCTTGTAATAGAATATAAACATGACAGCGTGTTGGTACATTGTAGGTGAGGCTACTTAGTACGCATGTAAAGCTAAAAGCCAGCAAAACAAACTTCAAATAAATCAGAAATTGTTCAGGGAAAACAAAGCGCAAAGTGGGAATAGAGCCAGAAACAAAGAAAAAAAACTCACATCAGTGATGAATCCACAAATGATGAAACCTCTTGCTTGGTGTGCAGGGAATTCTATTCCGAATCAAGGCCTGGTGAGAATTAAGTAAAGTGCACATCATGTCAGCAGTGGACACATGTCGAGTGCGGTTAAGAAAATAACACGGATTACTTTGTCAAAACTGTATATCTGATGATTTTGCATTTGATTATTAATTGTCTTGGGATCAAATTATTAATTTGGTCTTTATGGTTTAGATTTACTTCTGATGTGGATTTGATTTTAATTTTGTTTTATTAAGAGAAGGGTGTGAATGAATTTCTGTTTGGTGCCGGCATTTGTTTCTTATTGTTCTCTTTTCCATCTCCCACCTTATTACAATGCATCATTGAGGTCCATTTACCAATGATTCTACTTGTCCCAACATTACGTTCCAAGAATGTCACTTTTTACTCGAATATGTTTTCTAGTAATGTCTAGTTCGAAATTGAATATTTCCCAACAGTAAAAAAAAAATATCCATCACATCTGGTGAACAAACATACTCCATCAGATTGTAACAACTATCTTCAATGGAGTAGGTTGGTATACTTTTCCAATTGTTTAAATGATGATACGATACTCTTAACTAATGTTCCAGATTTAAACTGCAGATCCAGATGCAGTCTCTTTTCCATGGTAACAGTTGATAATATTTGCGTTTTATGGATAAATTTGATAAAGTTCAAGTTACAGCCATCTGAGTGAAAAATGTACTAACTAGCTTCGACTTCCCTTACACACACACACACACACACACACACATATAAATGTATATATATATACATGCATACATACATACATATATATATGTATATGCATATATATATATATATAAATATATATATACATGTATATACATATATATATACATACATACATACGTATATATATATATATATACATGTATATATATGTACATACATACATACATACATATATATATATATATATATATATATATATATATATATATATATATATATATATATATATATATATGTATGTATTGCAGTTTTAAACTGTAAACATTGAAAAAGTTTTTCAAAAATATTTTTGTGTCACTTCAGTCACTTATTTCCCAATATCTGTATATATTTTTCCCCGTGAGTGTTTTTTTCCCTGTTTCACATATACTTTGTTATTATGATACAATGTATAAATTGTACCTCGTTGGAGTTATCAGTTGTTTACCGTGTAACTGTTTACAAAACACTTATATTAACATGTATCAAACTTTTCTGAACCTATCAAGAGGACAGAGGAGCGATACTTTGTTCTTAGGTAAAATGCAAAGACACTCTTTAGGCAGAAGTGTCAATTAATCCATAAATAATCCCGTAATTTTTGACTGGTAATAATCTTCTTTTGATGTAAGATAAAAATAGTCTTATTTGTTTTATTTCGATATCATAAGAATTTTAGATGAAGACTGGTACAGATTTTCTCTGAAAGGAAAGATGCCAAACCTGGTACACAAGTGGGCTCAGCATATTCATCAAATGAACAAAAGCAGTTTTATCAAACTTATTTTAGTCAGAAATAAAAAAAGATAAGAAGAAAACAGATTTGACTCGTTTCACTTAGATTATGCTTTAATCCATCATTCATCCATGTTATCTACAGATCGTGGTAAATGTATTTTACAAAATTTATTGTGGATCTCCACAATCATCTTTTGCCAGGCAATGCTAGTTAACCCTGTTGGAATTAAATGTAGGCCATTTATACATCATTTCCTGTTGATATACGTACTGTTTTTTTTTTCTTTTTTGTTTGTTAGCTTAAAAAAAAAACAACAACAACACCGATTCTCCAGATGAAAGCATCAGCGTTATTTCTTTAAGTGTAACAATTGAATAATACCCAAATTTGACAAAATGTGAATTGAAAGAAATATCATTTGTTCCCTTCAATGATCAAGAAAACGTCTTGATCTTTTTCATCGAGTGTGGAGTGTAAGGGCCATTCGACTCCTGACCCAAACACGCATGAAATGTCTTCTTTTATCACATAATTCTTCCGTCTATCGTTTTTATTTATTTATTCAAAAAAATTTTTTTTCGAGTGTTCTCCATTCACGCATCACTAAAAAGAGAACCGGTTGCTATATAGATATTTCCCAACTCTTATTTTGAAATGACAATGATATTGTTGAAAATAGAAAAAAAAAAAATAATTGAGAAAAAAAAAAAAGGAGGGATTTTTTTTTCTTTATTGTAGCGGCAACTCTACGGGAGGGAGGAGACATAAACGGGAGGAGACAAGTGCATGTAAATCGATAGAGAAAGGAAAGAAAATGATTACAAGCGATTTTATGAATGACTGAATTCTTCAATGGCAGGCTTTTCTAATATGTGTATTAGATTGTAAGAAAATGGAAATAAAAAAAATGGGAGCAGATTCAAGAAGAACGGGTGACGGTGGATAGGGGTTAGATATATGAACAGCAGAAGTATTTGTGCATTTGGGATTGGCAAAATTGAGCGTGATAAGCCGAAAATAAGAGGAAAAATACTCATTTTCTTTTGCAACGGAAGGGAGAAGGAGCAGAAAGAATTACAAAAAAAAAACGAAGCAAACGCGTAAGAATACGTCTTAGGAACTACACAAGACACGCTGAATGGGTTAAATTGGACGTGCAACGACAACTGAAGTACAACTTATATGCTTTAATGACTTAATGAGCGCCCAAAGTAGTTCACTCGACAGTTGAGCCTCTCTGGTTCGTCTGTTGATTCTATCGGTTCAAGGAGCTTTCTAGAGTCGAGTCAGTCAGTCAGTCAGACAGTCAGACAGTCGGAGCAATGATTTAAATTTGTGTCTGACAGTCAGGAGTTTTTAAAAAAATGAAAAGAACCAAAGTAAACCCATTCCAATGTTGATACATTTTTGCTCTCATAGTTTGTTACAATATAGACTTGGCAAGATGTAGGCCTTTCGAATATGGGATATACTGAAAGCGAGAAAGAAAGAACGTATAGAAAGAAAGTAGATATTGGATAATCTGAAAGTACGTTGTATTCTGTGGTTAGATGGCATTAGTAGCATTTAGTTTTAATAAACATTCAAAATGACCACTTTGCCTTACATTTTGGCAACTGTCAGATAAGCACGCATTAAAAAGGAACAATTGTCAAAATTAGCTGGTATTTGTTCATTTATTCTAGTATTCGAGGCAGAAAAAAAATCAAAATTTTTGAAATATTATGCTCCAACATTTAAAAAAATCAAAATGATAATATGAGATAAAATGATACTCAAACGCTGTGAAAGGTCAGTGCAATTTATGGAGGAGGTGCGTTGAATGGTCGAACACATCAAAAGTGGGATGTGAAGTATCTTTATATTTGCAAAATGCATTTGTCTACTCTTGTTTCAGATACAAAAACAAGCTTACTTCCGGTAAATAATGATTAGATACAACAAATCGGAAAATTTCTGGATAGGATATAAACGTTTGTTTATAAGAATTCCAGCGTTTATAAAACTTTGCAGATTTTAAATGACATTATAATATAACTCCATACGTATGATGCAACGAAAACAACAGTTGTGCAATCAACAAAGGCTCCATCAGATGATGATTCCGGGGGTCAGGCAAAATTTCGGGACGAAAGCAGTATAAAACCATCAATTTAGAGGACCCCAGGTGTACCTCCGAATATCACAAAATATTTTTGATTTTCACAGTTTGGGAATTTCATACGTTATTGTATTCAAGACTTTTTGAAAATGTCAATGAGCCCAGATATACACGTCAATTCAATGATGTGAGGTCTGAATCAATTGACCTGATGACGTGGCCAAGACACTAATCAGTGAATGTGTATTCCAGCTTGAAGTGTGAGACTATGTTCTATGGAACCCACTTTTAAACAATTAGCGTTTCTCAATTCTTCAAACTGGTAACCGCTACCGACAAACAAATGAAATTTTAAGTTTGTATATATATATATATATATATGTATATATATATATATATATATATATATATATATATATATATATATATATATATATATATATATATATATATATATATATATATATGGAAGGTGTCACAACGTTAGTCTACAACACCATAGACACTACCTAAACATGGGCACAGTCCAAACAATGTAGGCAAGCATACTTAATTGACTGAAGGGATGGTTTCAAAGCAAATATTTTCTAGAGAAATTATTTTGAAAAGTTTCAGCAGGGGGATCCCATTTGCAATGGAACTATCAACTAAACTTAAGCCTTAATTTCTTTTCAATATTCATATACAAGTATGGATATTTTCTCATTTTTTATGTTCATTCATAATCAGGGGGGGGTGAAAATTGGAGGGAAACGTATTCTTTCCCTTTTAGGGGTTAAAGTGAGGAGAAACTTTCCCCTTTATGATATCAAAAGTGACGGTAAACTTTCTCCCCTTTTAAGGGGTCAAATAGGGAGGGAAAACCTTTTTCTACTTCCAATGGATCATAAAAAAGGATTTTTCTTCCTCTTCAGGAGGTAAAAGAATTATGAAAAAACTGTTTTCCTTTCAAGGGGTCAGAGATGAAGATGAACTTTTCCCTCCATCGAGGGGGTTAAAAGTGAAAGGTAAATTTCCCCTTCGAAGGTTCAAAAGTGAAGGGAGACTTTTTTCTATCCTTCAAGGGGGGCAAAGATGAACGTGAACTCTTCCTTCCGTCAAAGGATTAAAAGTGAAATGAAACTTTTTGAATATTTGACCCTTTACAAGTACCTCAACTCGTACATATATATCTTCCAACATGGAATGGAGCACTCTGGTGGATGAGGAATACATGCGATAAATGAATATATCGCTTAAATTCAACCTCACTGACCGTCCAGTTCCGTGGAGTAGAGAGAGGATACCAGCCTCCGGGTCTTAAGCAAAGGTTTCGATCCTACCTCGGATGGGATAATGGATAGTCTACAGCCATACTGAAGATTTGTAATACAATGAAACAACTATATATATATATATATATATATATATATATATATATATATATATATATATATATATATATATATGTGTGTGTGTGTGTGTGTATATGTGTGTGTGTGTGTGTGTACATAAACAATTGAAAAAACTTCGACGTAAAAAAAATAAACTCAGTGCATCGCTGACATTTCCACTTTGTAGAGCCTTTTGCTGGATAATTTAGGCACATTCAAAAATCATTCAAGCTTTATTCCAACACTGACAGCCAGTGCATTGATATCGAATGTTTATTATAACATTTAATTAATTACAATTAAGGGAATCCCTTGAGTCCGTCTGCGTGTCTGCACCGTGATTACTCGACAACTGGCCATCGTAAGAAGTTAATATTTGCCAGAAATATCAGTCATCACACGAGGTAGTACACGGTAAAGTAAGTGACGCTATTTCGGATGTTTGTTGACTTTAATTCTATTTTATATGTCGCAAGAAAACTTCGAAAAAAATTGTGATGTGCGAAGCCTGGGCAGGGATAGCAGTTGCCATAGCCTGCGTAATGGCACTAAATACTACAACGTAATGCAGTGTCGAAGGCAGTAACTGAGAAATCTAATAGAAATGAATAAAAGATAAAGATTGAGATCTTTCTTCATATTCTGGAAGTTATCTCCCTTCCCTTCTGCCCTTGGGTATCATCTAAATTTCGATTTTAGATATCTAAATAGGCAGCGATGAAGGGGAGGAAATAAATCATTTTGAAAGCAGCGGACATAGAATTATTTCACTTGATAATTATTGCAGTTTAATCCTTTCCAAATACAGCCCGACCCCTTCCAAATACGCAACTTGGAACAGGCACTGTCTAAGTTCCATATAAAGATTGTGTCTAATTCAGATTCTGCTTTTTGGTGAAAACAATTTTCAAGTTTCTGCCATTAACAAATATGTGTTTACATTCAGAGGTACTCCACACACACACACACACACACACACACATATATATATATATATATATATATATATATATATATATGTTTGTGTGTGTGTGCGTATTTATTGTTTAAAACTTTCTAGACTATATATATATATATTTATATATAATGTGTACTTTAGAGAGTGAGACAGACTCGGGAGTGAAGTTTTTGGTGGTAAGGTTTATTAATCCTTATATGTCAATAGTCCATACATGTTTCGGGATTTCTCCCATCATCACTGGTGTGTGTTATTCACACAAGTGTATGTGTATTTTGGTAGCAATTTTACTCTTTGACATGTATCGTTACTCTTTGACATGTATCGTTAAACACGATTGAAATTTTTTGATAGTTTATTATCTTATTGTCTTATTGGTCAGTTTTTTCTTGTCAGTGGTTGAGTTGTTTAAACGCAGTTTGGCAAGAGTGTAAGAAGTATTGATATCCCCTAAGCGCTTTCGACTAACATCAGTCATTATCGAAGGATGATATGTGATTCCAATATTGAAACAATTTTGAATGGAGGTCTACTCTTGAATGGCTTTTAGTAGCTTCTATGTTAGTCACGAGTTCATGACTTCCGCTAAAGGTACTTTAAAATGCCTCGTATGAAATTTTGATGATAGTGGATTGCATTGTTCTAATATGGATGGGTTCTAAGATTTACAGCTTTTTTTTATACTAAGATCTTTCGAATATTAGAGTAGGGGTAATGGTACTGGTTGATGGGGATTTATTTGGGCAAATCGTATGTTGAACAAAGTGAGAGTGTGCTTGTTGTGTATCCAATATAAGAGTTTTTTTTTCTTTTTTTGTATATTGTCGGAGAAGCAATCTACTGAAGTAAACTGATACACAACATATATTTTTTGTTGGGAGTTATCGGTGGGGGTTACTTGTAATCACCACGTCAGAAGTTAGGAATTCTTTGAGAGTAAATAATGATAACCATAAGTGTTTATTCAGATCAGCGGGGGTTATGTATATACAGATTATCTGTGTAAAGGCTTTTTCGTCTTGTTGGAAAGTTGGGTGCGTTTCATTGCAATCGAATTATTTTATATTGTTAGAGTTTTTATTTGAATGGGAATTGTAATTTTTTGTTAATGGTCTGTAATGTAAGTTTGATTGGTTCATCCATAACATGATTAGGGAATCCATTGTTACTAAGGGTCTGCTTTTTTTTATTCGTTGTGGAAAGTTCGATCAGAAGAGGAGATAAGTCTAACGCAGTTTATCAAATTTTTCTTAAAACAGCTTCCTTATATCTGCAACGCCATTCACTATTACAGTTAATGTCTAATATAAGCTATGCTGCCTGCATACAATACATAGAGCTAAAATTAAGGCGCTTTCCCTTCAAGTGTGTCGCGTAAGAAGATGTTTCATTTTGCAGTTTGACCGTAAATAGCAGCTTTGATTGTATATAAACCTGTGGTGGCCTATAGAAACATTTGTGATTAGCCCTAACTATCCCACGTTCATCAACGAGCCGTGTTTCACTTATAGATTAGTTTTTAGCACTCGAAGACCAGCTGCTTGACCAGCCATGATAACCTACCATTACATATATATATATATACATATATATATATATATATATATATATATATATATATATAGAGAGAGAGAGAGAGAGATAGATAGATAGATAGATAGATAGATAGATAGATAGATAGATAGATAGATAGAAGTCGTTATAAAAGGAGGTGGAAAAGCATTTGTCCAGCAATGGACTTACAACAGCATATTATATACATACATACATGTATACACACACACACCCACATACTCTCTCACACACACACACACACACACACACATATATATATATATATATATATATATATATATGTGTGTGTCCCATCTATCAATCTATTCTAGTCTGTTGGTTTTTATTAAAGATTCTTCATAATGTGTGCAAAATTTCTTTTCATATCTCAATCTGTATCTGTATTTGTACTATCCCAGTCTTTTCATTCATATATATATATATATATATATATATATATATATATATATATATATATATATATATATATAATCAATCTATTCACGTAAAAATGTGCAATCTGTCTCTGCGCTAATAATCCTCCGCATTTTATTTTGGCGTCTAGCCACTGAGCGATGGTAGTTCTATATGTCTATAAATATATTACAGACACAGTTCAGTGATATGAGTAAACGTATTAAACGTCTGGGGTTTTTTTTCTGTCAGCTTCAGTGCATATGATGTGCTTTGATTCCATATATTCTCTGCATATCTTCCTTGATGCATCTTCTTACCTTCATATCCTCGATATGCATTACATGCAGATATGTTATCAACTGAGCTTAATTCTCCACGTGGTTATCTTTATCACGTTAGGAATAGCTTGCAGGACTTGCTTTCCAATAATTTCGCTACGGTAGGAGCCCTTTAAAGTTTTTTTTTTCTCTCCGGTAAATGATATATATGGTTTCCGTTTACGGTAAGAACCTCTATGTCAACTGATTTCGCATGTATCCAATAACTGAGGAATGAATTTTAAAATATCGAGGTAACCAAACTTGTAATCGAAAGCACAGTAAGCAAAAGTAGCTTTCCATGAAGCACGACGCATAAGTTAAATATTTTGCCTTCTCTTCGAGATCGATTCATGGACACCCAATAATTGTTTGTTGTAATAATGATTTTTGGTCTGGGCCAGGTGCGAGGCAGCCCCCTAAGATGGTCTGCCCTGCATGGCTAAAAAGCCTCAACTGCTATATCCCCATAGATTCAAGCCTTTCCCAAACGTAAACTGTCCCAGCCAGGGATTGAACCCGGTTCGCTTATTCTATTCTCCATACCATCAGCCGTTAGACCATTTGTATTTGCTCCACCTAATAGCAGAAGGCTGTTATAATGTAGCATCCAGTGCGTTTCAAACTCATCAGGAGATGCCTTCAACGATTGTTTGGTAACCGTTGTTTTAAGGCCAGAGCTGTGTGTGTTGCATCGATGACAGAAATGTACGTGTGTGATGTGTACGTGTTTTCAGTACACTGTGTGTCCTAAGTGCTTTCTGCTTGCAGATACGTGAAGATTGTTGATTTTTTACACATGAGCAGAACTCATTTTTGAACGAACTGCCGCGTATGCATTCGTGTAGCAGTGGGTGTATGCATTGGTCTCTAGTGGACTTTGACACGACTAAAGGAAGGGAAATTGAGAAAGGATGCATTACTGGATGAATTAGCATCCCTGAGATGAAAATAGGCCAGGGAATTATATTTGGTTTAATGTTCACTTGAATAAACAGACACATCTAGTCCTGTCCGCTCAGAACCGGAAGTGACCGACCTGAAGAAAATTAGGGCCGTCCAATGAATGGCCACTACACACTATGCATGCTTTTGATGACACGTTCCTTCCCTTTTCTTTATTAACACACTCAGTAACTCGATCATTTTTGCCGGTTTTGGGGGAGACCTCTTATTTTGCTTGTTACAATCCTTTATCCCTAAAGGATTTAAATGGAGGGAAGGAAAAAAAACAGAAGATAAGAGAAGAAAGAATTAACAGACCCAAATAAATAGAGAGAGAAAAAAGTGCGTTTTACATCATTGTTGAAAAGCAGAGGCAGTTCTTGATCAGTTGAGATGGACACATTCTTTGTTCATCAGTTAATTTTTTGAAAGAATGGTGTTTTTTTTTTTAATGATTAAAAAATAAATATTCAGGATCCAGGTTGATCTGTGTCTATCTTTTTGAGTTATCCCTAGCATTGTTTTCTCCCCCATCATCATCATCATCATCATCATCATCATCATCATCATCATCATCATCAGTCTTTTAACGTCCGTCGTTGCAAATAGACCTTCCCCAGGATTCGCCACAATTCTCTATCATGGGCATCGTGGAGCCAGTATTTCCTGAATCTATCCAGCTCATCTCTCCATCTTGTGTTCTGTCGGCCTCGGTTTCGCATGTGATCTTTGGGGATCCATGTTGTGAGACGTGATGTCCATCGGTTGTCTTTCATCCTTGCAACATGGCCTGCCCATTGCCATTTGAGGTTTTTTTGATAGTTTCTATGATGTCACGGACACCCGTTTACTTCCTTATATACTGTGCTGTCTTGTGATCTCTCCATGTAATGTTGAGCATGATTCTCTCGTGTGCACGTTGCATACCTCTCAGTTTGTAGGTCTGTCTCTTAGTTAGGTTCCATGTTTCAGCTCCATAAGTGACTATTGGGAGAATGCATTGGTTGTATACTCTTCTATTTAGGATTATTGGAATCGTCTGGTTCTTGTTCCATAGCTCTGTGCGATTCTTAGTTGGTTTTCGGTTGGTTTTTGTAATTCCCGTGTTTCCCCGCACATCAAAGCTGGTATTATGCATCCATTATATATTTTACGCTTTAGGTACATTAGCAAGGTGCACTTCAATGTCTATCTATTCGTACCAATTGCTTCCAGCGATCGTGGTGCATCATTTTATCCTTGCTTTCTTGGGTCTTTCTCTCACTTAATTCTCTAGCTTCATTATCCGGCCAAGACGAATGGATTCATCGACTTCTTTTAAGAAAAGAAACAGAATGTACAATCAGTAATGAATTATGGAAAAAAAATCTTTACTCATTTGATAACAGCTCTACTGGAGCTTAAATCTACCAAATACATCAATACGTATACAGACGATGGTTCTATGTTTCATTATTGTTCTCTTACACCCCTCCACACGCACACACACACACACACACACACACACACACACACACACAGAGGAATAGAGCACTCTGATGGATGAGGAGTTTCTGCGTAAAATGAATATATAGCTTAAATTCAGCCTTACTTGAATACACCCAGTTCCGTGGTCCAGAGATGGGATATCGGCCTTCTGGTCAGATGTGAGGGTTTCAATTCTGCCTCTGGATTGGATAAAGTCTATAGCCACACTGAAAAAACATCGAAACAGCTGTCTGTGGATGACACAATAAATATATGTATATATATATATATGTGTGTTTGTGTATAGGTGGATCAATAAGTCTATAAGCTGTAGTTTTAGTTGTGAAATGATCCTGGCCAAACCTGTATCGGTGCTGTCATCATAAGACAAGCTGTATCGGGTGGGATTAGTGCTGGTCTTTCCAATCCATGCTGCTTCAGTAACGGTCGGAGAATAACGATCTTAGAGTCGTGATGAAAAGCAACAGAAATAAGATGAAAGAAATACTAGTCTAAAATGAACAATAACGTACAGATTTCATGTATAAGTCTTAATTTCGTATGAAAATAAATAGGGAATATCATTGCTGTAAATTAACGATTTCACTGCGTTATTCTTCTCCTTGAAAACTGAAATTTTGTATTATTTTTCTTTTTATATATATATCTTTAGGACGTTGGGTAGCTGAGAGAGTTGCACATTCCCCTCAACGTTCGTCGTTCGAGGACAGACATGAGCCAGAAATTTGGATGCAGATTTTCAAAGTAAGCCAAACCACTAGAGAGACGGTCTCCATCTGTATGCTTGAGCCGGATTAAGCTAAGATTACCAAATGACCCTATCATTTAAAACTTAAAGAAATTATGCAAGATTTATAAATTTTTTCAAAAAGTTTTTAAAAATATCGTTTAGAGAGTTTTTTTTTTAATAAATTAAATCATTAAAACTGGACCATGTTTTGAATGCATTCGATTAGTTGTGGATGAAAAGATTGAAAAGCATGATTTTTTTACTACGATAAGTATTTACTGTCAATTGTGAAATGCAGTGAAGATTTTCAATCTGAACAGAAACAGTGTAATTGTATATTTAGGTTTGCTGAAGTTGAGGGTCGTGGGCTGTCACTTTCATGTAGGATTGAACTTGCTATTAATTTTAAGCGGTTGTTTGCAAACTAACACCCAAGTTTTGATCAGAAGATGTTCAAAACCATTGCCACCAATTGAACCAAAGTGATTAATTTGAATTCCTTATCAGGAGTCAAATAAGCAAGATGGCCACTCACAGAAATGTGTTGTGAGCATGTGCGTGCAATTTCGTTTTCTCTTTGATCAGAGTGGTTTTCTTTTAAAGCAAAAGAAAGGAAATGGGGCAGAAATTTTGTAGTGGGTGGGGACAAAGGCAGATCGAGAACGCCGTGGGCAAAAAATAAACCAACCAAAAAAAAAAAAAAATAAACAGGTTTCAGATGTTTAGAAAATAAAAGCATCTAGCTGAGAAGTAAAGATTTTATTATTTTCTGAACAGATTTATCCTCCATTGTGGCGGACAAATCGTTACGGAAAATTGAACAATATTCAAGACGAAGAGAGTGTAAAGAAGATGGAAGAATAACTGGGGCTGGGATACAGAAATATATGTGGAAGAAGAAGAAGAAGAAGAAGAAGAAGAAGAAGAAGAAGAAGAAGAAGAAGAAGAAGAAGAAGAAGAAGAAGAAGAAGAAGAAGAAGAAGAAGAAGAAGAAGAAGAAGAAGAAGAAGAAGAAGAAGAAGAAGAAGAAGAAGAAGAAGAAGAAGAAGAAGAAGAAGAAGAAGAAGAAGAAGAAGAAGAAGAAGAAGAAGAAGAAGAAGAAGAAGAAGAAGAAGAAGAAGAAGAAGAAGAAGAAGAAGAAGAAGAAGAAGAAGAAGAAGAAGAAGAAGAAGAAGAAGAAGAAGAAGAGAAATGTAGGTAGAATAGAAGAAAATGAAATAGAGATACAAAAGAAAGATAAGAAAAAGGAGAGTAATAAAAAAAAGATGGAATAAATCCAGGAGAAAGAAAAAAATAAGAAATAAATAAAAAGAAGTGATACAGGGAAATGAAAGAAAAAGAAAAAGAGAGGGGCAAAGTTAGAAGGGAATAAATGCCGGAGGGCGAAGGAGAAAAAGCAGAAGGATAGAAGGAGATAGAGCTAAATGTAAGAGAGAGTGGAAGAGTTGCTAAAGAGTAATCAATTTGGGAAAAGAATAAAAAGAAATGAATGCAAGTGAAAGAGAAGGAGAAGAAAAAAAGAGAATAAATACATGAAAATGGAAGGAGACGAGTTGAAAGGAAGAAAGAAAGACAAGAGAAAAATAAGGACAACAGGAGAAAGAATGATGATGAAATAAAGAGAGAGACGAAATAAATAGGAAGGTCAAGAAACAAAAAGTCAGCGGCAAGTGAATAGATTTGAAAGATAAAGAGAGAACTAAAAAATGAGTAAATGAGAGAGAGAGAGAGACAGACAGACAGAGAGAATGAGAGAGTGAATGAGTGAGTGTGTAATGAAAAGAAAATTGATGAGAAAAAAGATAAATATTGTAAAAGAAAAGAAATGAAAAAGTTCGAGGGAAAAATGAGAGATGATAGGAAGACTGAAAAGAAAAAGGAGCAAAAGAGAGAGAAATTTTGAGTCATGAGTGTGAAAGAGGGGAAAACAAAGCTGTAATCAGGGGAAGAGGTTCTCAACAAAAAAAAAGACTCTTCTTGATGAACGGGATATTTTGTAAACGGACAAGGAGAGTTGGGGCTTTTTTTCTAATAAGAAAGGAAAAATAACGAAAGATATTAACCTACAAAGGGAATAAATTCTAAAATAAATTCTAAAATAAATAATCTCATAGGGAATATTCTAAGACAACGTACATAATCATTCTTTTCTATTTCTTTTAGGCAATCAGCTCGCGTAGTTAACTTCATCTTTCCTTGAATCTTTATTACTTTCCAATACATTTTTTTCGGGGTCGGAGTGGCCATCCGAAAAGTTATTAAAACCTCAAATAATAGGAAATGCTTGCCTTTCGCTCTTTCAACGTCTCGCCTTGTCCGACCACGCATCGTTGGCCCATCCTCATTGTAAGCGTTTATGAACACTGGTGCTCATCGTTCGCAAATATGGTCGTCTTTCAACTTACCCCATCTCCTTTTCCCTACCCATCCCGTCTTCGGTCGTTAACGTGCGGTTTAATTCACTCCCGTCAACAATAAATCAATGAAAGTGATGACATTTCAATGAAGCATTGACAATTAGACTTTGTACAATAGGTTGCAGATATGCCGGGCTTACTCTAATATTTGACGATGATGGTCGCAATGAAGAAAAACAGACGTGGACGACAAAAAATGTTCATATAATAATAATAATAATAATAATAATAATAATAATAATTATAATAATAATGATGATGATGATGATGATGATCATCATCATCATCATCATCATAATAATAACAACAGCAACAATAATGATATCACGTTTTCATTGGATAGTTTTTTGGACAATTGACCTATCACAAAAGAGATTTTGTATAAAATATTACTCCTTTTACTGCTGTGAATTATACAAATTAAATATCAAAATATCACTCACTTTATTTAAGATATTTCGCAGTCAGAACCAAGAGGAATTTTCTTTCACTTTTAAGGATCAAAATCAAAAAATACTTTTTTTATTGTTTGTAAGGGTCGAAAGCAAGGTTTTTTTTCATCACTTCTTCCAAATAACAACAACAACAACAATAATAATAATAATAATAATAATAATAATAATAATAATAATAATAGTGATGATGATGATGATGATGATTTCAGACGTGCTTAGTTGGTTTGTTGCATATTTCGACACTATTGGTGGGTGTTCGAGTGTATGTAAAAGTGAGAATTTCAAATGCTGATTCTTAAGGGAGTCTGGCTAATCACACTTGAATAACTGGTGCATAACACAATCTTTTTACCAAAAATTTCTTCTTACTTGGCTTTTATGCTTAAGTAATATAAGTTTAGTAAAATGAATTTGGAGTTTCATCTTGTATTCGACCCATGCAGAAGATGAGGATATCATAGAGAAAGTA
>OY735198.1:66042184-66064684 GCA_963457665.1 Thysanoteuthis rhombus | reverse complement strand
AAAAGCCAGGTAAGGAATTACGAACTATGCAACGGTTGTACAGCTAGAATAAGTGTAACAACGAGAAAAAAAACAACATGCACGTATATCGTTCGGATTAAGATTTGAATGTAGCTAACATACATTTATTCATTTGCACACGTGCATGCTCACGCATATATATATATATATATATATATATATATATATATATATATATATATATATATATATATATATATATATAAAAACAGGTTCAAGTAAGAATGAAATGCTCTCAGACAAAAAACATATCCCAGAATGCTGATGTTTTAATAACAAACTGAAAAGGAAAATATTGATAGTATCCTCAGCTAATTCATTATTTGTAACTACCAGCAAGCAAAGAATCTCCATTATGTGAGGAAAAAAAAAACATACCAATCAATGACCGACCACTGAACAAAGAAAAGGAAAATAAGAAGATTTATATAAACCAAGTAAGAGGAGGGTCCTACATCCAAAATAAAATGAACACCAACGCGAAACGGCAGCAAAGAGATTTAAAAAAATAAATTGAATCAATCGGCCGAAGAAGCCCATCAGGCCAGAAATTTTATCGAATTGGTGTAGCGAATCTTTTACTCCATCATTATATATATATATGCAGAGAGAGAGAGAGAGAGAGAGAGAGAGAGAGAGGGAGAGAGAGAGAGAGATGGACAGAGAAAAAGAGAGACAGACTGACAGATAGACAGAGACAACTATTGCTAGATAGACACATAGCAAGTTTATATATAGGGACACACCAATATGCTCTCGTCTTAACATAAATATCTATGAGCATTAACAAATTTGGGTTTAATCAAACAGAAATATATGGTAACCAGTAGATATCAAATTTAATTTAAGGAAAAACACTGTTTCAGAGAGTAACTTAATAAACATTGCACCACAGCGATATACCATATACGCATCTGCGTGTGTGTGCGTGTGTATGTGTGTGTGATTGTCCATGTGAGTATGTATGTATGTTTTCAAACTCCAACTGCGTTAACTTTGCACTATCCAACACTTACTGCACTCAGATGGTTCAGTGTGCAGGAAGGTGGTAATCAGCATCCAATACGAGAGCGCCAGTGTTGAGTGCTATGGCCATCCACAGCATCCAGGTCTGTCTCCAGTGTCTTTGTATCTGGGCCCAAGCTGTCTGGGGATGAGGGTGCGAGCCTGACGACATGTGCAGCACTCCGACACTTTAATCAAAGCCGAGCGCTAGTCATGACATCAGACCCTGCTGAGCGACTGCACCATAGAAAACTGAAGCCATAGTCACCTCGAATACGAAGAACCAACGCGATGATATTTCTCTCACTATCTATCTATCTATCTATCTATCTATCTATCTATCTATCTATCTATCTATCTATCTATATATATATATATATATATATAATAAATAGTAGATTGTGGATTCGCTACACAAACTAGCTCATGCTTCTGCCCTTTTCAGGCCTCATCAGGCGAATATATTATATTATGTTATACTGCTAGCCTGATCTGTACCACATATACTATATTTACATACATACATATATATGTATATATATATATATATATATATATATATATATATATATATATATATATATATATATGTACACACACATATATATATATATATATGTACACAGACACACACACACAGACACACACACACAAACACACACACACACACACACATATATATATATATATATATATATATATATATATATATATATATATATATATATATATATACTTGCATGTATGTTTGGGGGTATAGAAGAAATATCTAGAGGGGTTTTGCTAAAAATTATTTGGCAATTACTGCTGATTATTTGGAAGGTTCACTGATCATTTTGTTATGCATGCATCAATCTCTAGAATATTCATATAAATGTGCCTTTGAAAGTGTGTATATGCGAATATATATATATATATATATATATATATATATATATATATATATATATATATATATATATATATATATTTATATATATAGAGAGAGACAGAGAGACAGAGAGATACAGACAGACAGAGAGAAAGAGAGAGAAGGGGAGAGAGACAGACGTAAAAAACTTGATTAGTACAAACATTGAAATATACTTAGATCAATAAAAACATTAAAAATACATTTAGTTTTGCTATTGATATTACCTAATTATTTCCTATGATTCCATGGTTTAAAAGAGATTAAAAATATTTTGAGAATGCATTGAAGTATTTCCCCATGCAATGTATGGAAGATGAATTCTTTTAGATTCCGATTTGTTTCTTTTTTGCGAATTTAACAAAAATATGAGTTTTTATGTCGCTTCCCCTCACAACAAATGCAACGATAACGTGATTTCTCTTGCATACAATTGATTTTCTCTGAGATATCAGCGAAAGAAACCATTATGGGTTGATGGTTGAGGAATTTAAGTTACTATCCTCAGTCATCATCATCAGCAGCAGCAGCAGTAGCCTTGAAAGTTCGCTGTTGGACGTATGCCTTCCCGGATGTTTATTTTTGTGAGCTTAAAACAAAGGTCATATTCGCTGGGGTGGAGTCTGGCAGCTCAGTTTTGGCCTATTCAACAAGGTAGAACGTACTCGGTACAGTCCTAGACTTCTTCACCGCACGTGAGCTTTTTGATTACATCTATTCAAGAAAAGTGTTATTTTCTTCGGGAATCGAGAATATCTGTCTTCTTCGTTGATTGTCGGACTACAAATTAATGATAGATAAACAAGCAGAAAGCCATTTTGATTGATTTTCCTTGAGAAAAACAGTTCTCTAAAAGTCTTCTCCTCACTGACTACAATCAGATAAATGTAGCACAAGTGATATTTGACGTCAAAAACCAAAGATGATTTTCCAATACTTACGTCTGGAAAAAAAGAGTCGTAATTATTTATTGAACATTAAATCTTTTCCTCTGATTGATTTTGAAATCATCGGGCTAGCCAAAATTGAACTATATCTAGATTTTATTCAACAAGGTGGCGCAAAGGTCGGGAAGGAATTAAAGATAAATCATAACTTTTTCTATTTCATTTTTTTTTTGTTTTTCCCTTTCTCATATATATATATATATATATATATATATATATATATATATATATATATATATATATATATATATATATATATGTTTTTTGTCTCTCTGTACATAACCGATGGAAATATCTCCAACACACCATTTGAAATCATGAACTCATCTACTTCCCCCAAAAAAATCATCTCGTAAAAATTCAATCGTGATAGATGGACAACTTCATTTATGTAGCATTTTCTCAGTTAATTTATGTTACTACAGAGACTTTAAAAAGAATTTTTCTCTCGAGGCATTGATAAGTAAGATGTGTTTTTCTTGAAAATGTCAAAGTTATTACACAGAAAAGGGAAAGTTGCTAGCGATAATGAAGAAAGAAACTACATAAAACAATAGACGTTTAAGTTCTATCAATGTCATGCAACTATCAAACGAGTTGATCAAATCCTCAGGATAAAAAAAATGTTTGAGTGTTTTATTAATCGATTTATCAGGTAACTTCTTTTCGGCACACATTTTACATCAAACATATAGAAAAATACTTGTGATAATAGGAATTATTCACAGGTTTCCTTGTTACAGTGCATGATGTATGAATTAAATTCATTGGACAATATCATCTTTGTCTTACACAGTCTATAATTTAGAGAAGAGTGGTCATTGTTTCAACTGATGTCTACACTATTGAAGTCATTTTTTTCTGTTACATTTTAGCTGATCCATTCTACATGCATCTGCATGAGTACAATTTGTAAGGAAAAGGAGTGGTTTGTGTAAGTCAGACAAGTATGTATTACAGCTCATCATCGTGTCCTTTATACAGCAAAGGAGGCACTGAAGAACATCCTCATGTATAGTGTGGAAACACCTATGTTACCCGGGTGGCTGAGAATGGTACCGTCGGGTTGGCTCTCTTCGCCGGGAAAGAACCGAACCAGTCGGTATGTTACACACCACTTCTTTTCTCTTGACAAACATTTTTTTTCTGTCAAAAAAAAAAAAAAAAGTCTCTTTCTTAGTGGATTATAAACCTAAGGAAAGCTATGAAATAGATCGGCCAAAGCGATCAATAATTCGAACAACTCTTTAAACAAGTTTGACCATGAAAATCTCTCGCGTGTTTATCACTAGGATATGAACATTACTATCGCATATCTATTTTTGCAATTAAAGGATATAATTTTGGTAAAGAAATTCATATTCCGTGGAATAGATCTATATCAACTTCGATTACGCGTAAAGATAAGTAAAACTATTTTTGTCTAACACTGGAATTGCCTTTGTTTCTCGTATCGTAACACGTTTATCTCACCAAATAAAGAAGAGTCATTCGCATAGAACCATGACGTACGTAAAAACCTGATGACGAATCAAACAACGACAAAATAGTAGAGTCAGATGAATTGAATAGAAAAGATATATTCTATTCCACCAAACAAACAATAACGGGTTAATTTTTGCACATCTATTCCTGGGTAATAAAACTGAGATCATCACAGTAAATTTACCGCAAAGGAAACAGTTATAAAATTGAAATTAAAACACATTGTTTTTTTTTCAGTAAACATTGAATTTCTGACCAATAAAGGAGTTGAAAAAGAGGTAGACATTTTTGGAATAATAATGGATGGAGGAAAGAATTCTGTCTTTTTCACTTTTTATATCTTAACGAAGCAAGGCAGTTTGACCCTCGCAAAGCCAAGCCTGTATCTGTTGTTTTTATTATTGATTACACTTGCTATCTGCATATATTCCCATCGAATACTACCAATACGACTGATATTAATTTACAGGCTACAGATTAGTGAGGGAAGAGTAATGAATGAATGACATTCATAGAGTAGCTTGCGTTCCTTTTGCCTGATTTCAAGCCTTAGCCACCCCTTCCATTCTTCAATTGTAAGATTTGACACAGAGGGAGGAAAAATATGAAAAATACGGGAAGAATGAATTATAATCAGAAAGCAAAACTGTCATACATGCAAGCAAGGGAAATAATAGTTTAATACTTGTATTGTGTCTTGGTGTCGTGGTGACTCGAATTTACAAACTCCAGATAATATGATTTAATAGAAATCTCTTTCAGAGTTTGAAATTAATATTAAAACACCTCACCTCAAAATCTGTTTAGTTTAATCAATGCTGTTTGTATAAATACCAACATGTGTGAGATATAAACAAGATGATTTTATCAGTACGAAGGATTCAGTAATTGAATCGTTTAGTGAAGAAATTCATTGTACGGGTTTAATTTGAAAAAAAGAAAAAAAAAAGAAAAAATGGATGAGTTACTTTCTTTTCTTTCCACAATGCTTTCGTGTCACATTATTTTTTGAAAAAAAAAAATTGAGGATAAAAAAAAAAAGGTGAAGTTGAATTTTCTTTTCCTCCTCGGACGGTTTATTGATTCTCTGTCTCCCAGTATGTTGTTCATCAAAGATGAGGGAATGTTTTGTGATATCCTCTCAACAAGTTATTTGGCCAGACGTTAAGAATGGAAGCAGTATGAGATCACGTGCACAATATGCGAATTATAGAAAAGATGAATCCAATTTGGCAGATCAGCGGTTTTTTTTTTTGTATGTTTCTTTTATTTTTTTTTTCGGGCGGTTGGTTTAAACTAATTAAAACTTCTCAATGCAATGAAGAAGATATCCTAAGATCTTCAATGACCTTTTTTATGCACTTAGTGGCCGGAAAGCTTCATGAAAATTTAGAAAACATTCATAACTTATTTCTAACTCCGATCCCGAACGGGAAAATATTGCAGTCATCCGGATTTATATTGATTATGAAGTTAACACCGTTCCATTAAATCTAATCCACGCCAAAACCTTGGAACAATATCGATATAATGATTATTGTATCCTCACACACATAAGAGGTATATCTGGAAAATATCTAGCCATTTTAAATGAATTGAAATATAGCCTACCTAGGGCATTGGCGTATCAGTTCTCTACAATGTCTTCCATTTGGAACTTCAAAAAATCACCCCAGGGTCTCTCACTATTCGAGACCGTTTTTGAAGTCCTCCTTCAGGATTCCAATCAACTGCCTCGTAGTTCTTAATCTCATCCACGGTCTGAAAGTTCTTCCCTTTAAACGGTTAAAAGTCAGAACATTCTAAGGAAGTCAAATCAGGACTGTGAGGAAGATTGGCACACCTCAATGATGCGATGTTCGGCTAAAGACCTGCGCAAGACATGAAGAGTAGACAGGTTATGTGATTGCAAATGCTATGGTCACACATTACAAGAGCTTTCAACTGAATGGCGTCTCTCAAACCAAGCGATCAGAAGTAAAATGGCTGTTCGTTCGAATTCTTCTGACAGTTTTTCACTGTAAATGGGACACTAAACATTGTAAATCGTACTCATTTGCTCTGTATATAAGCATTGACAGCTCTGGAATGAAGAACATTTCAAATGTGTGGCCCTGATAAAAATGGAATACGTCTCATGTGGTCCGCTGGATCAAGAAAATTGTCTATGTTCGGTCTACTCTGTCCACAGATAGCTGTAAATAAATGTTGAATATTAGCAAAAAGAGCACATTATGATGATTAAAACAAGCTATATATATATATATATATATATATATATATATATATATATATATATATATATATATATATATATATATATATATATGTTGTAAGACACAAAAAAAGTTGATACCTAGAATCGGCCATTGATTTCAGAACAACCTGCACACACACACACACACACATATATATATATATATATATATATATATATATGTATGTTTTTTTTTGTGTGTGTGTGTGTGTGAGTGTGTGTATGCTATTGGCATTGTGTATTTTCAGCTTGTTCAAGATTGTTCATAAATACATATATTGCACCACCCTCAGGTGTTTTTGCACAGATCAATGACCTTTTTTGTTATTACTTCTGTAAAATTTAACCAATTTAATAAGATTTATATCACCTTGTAGAAACGTTTATTTTAAATAACTTTTTAATTACATCCACTCATGAAGATTGCATAGAAAAACGCATGATACAATTTTTTAGTGAATTTCTACTTCAAATTCTATATTACGCGATGCTCATCTAACAGTAGTAGTGAATTCCACTAAACATTCTATATACATTTAATTTGACCCTCCAAATGTTTTTTTGACGGGGATTCACCAGTTTGCAAACATATTACAAAACTTTCTATGTTGGCAACGCAAAAGGTTTCGAAAGTCAGAAGCAAATGTTTATATTGACAGAAAAAAAGTTTCCAGTTTACCGTGGCACAATTAGTGGGTGTATTCATTTAATGATTGTCTTTTTTTCGAATCAAGCCGGATACACTTTGTTCTATACAATAGTTGTAGTTGTGAACGTTGCACTTGTGTACATATCAAAATAAAGAAAATGGGACCAGTAACAAATAATGCTTACCTGCATAATACAGTGGTAAAATTGAACAATCTTATTTTACAAAGTCTTTTTTTTTTCATGTGGGTGCACGCCACTATAAATAGCTATTTAGTGCCAGTACATTAATAATTATTCGTCTATTTCATGTTAAAATATTTTCAAGTATTTTAAAATTTTTACTCATTTTGCTGGTACGCATCTTTCTTGAAGGTATATTTGTGTAAGTACATATGCATTAAAGAGAAGCTCACACATAATTTGCCTGCTGATTAATTAGCAACTCGTTCACGTTTTAATTTCGCGCGCTTTCCACCCTCCTTCTACCCTGCTGTGCATGCAATGTCGCTCCTAGCTCAGCACAAGGGTGCGAAGGCGCATGCGCAAACACTCAAAATATCTTCTCCTTCCTCTTCGAAACCCAAATGCCGCCTTTGAAGAGGGCGCTCTTCGATGCGTATTAATCCACCAAAAGATACGACAACGTTTTATCTTAATGTGATTTTAAACAAAGAAAATCAGGAACTTCTCTCACTTATTTTTGAGAATTGGAGAAAGAGAGGACGAGAAAGATGTGTAGGAGAGGAATGGGTTGATAGAAACATATTCAATTTCGAACATAACAAATCCTACAAGAATAAAAGGGGACAAATTAAGAATTTGTTTTTTCGAAGCGAAATCAAGTAGTGAATTTCCTTTACAATTTCCGATGTTATTCTACAGCTTGTCTTTCAAGCTTTCTTTCATATACGAGCTATTTCCAGTTCCATCTTCGTTTAGTTCGAGGACCCTATTGCACATATGCATCCGAAAGAATAAATATATACATGAAAGCTGTTTATCGAATTACAAAAATTCAAGGAACTTGCAGCCTCTTTTTCACCGGGTTTATGCACAACACTAACTATACTATTTCATCTCTTCGTAAATACATTAATTTTACGGAAAATAAAGTACACAGTCTTTTGCTGTTTTGGATGTCGAAGTCAATGAAGTCAGGCAAGTCCATCCGAAATGGAGAATAGGAGTAAACCAAAATTACTATCGTTTTTTTTTCTCTCTCTCTCAATTTGGTCCTTTATCGTACTAAACTATGCCTAGTAAATGTAATGAGTCCCTGGATAGAGTAATAAATACTACCAGACTCAATTGGTGAGTTAGATTATAGGTAAAAAAAGGATAGGTTGCGTGACACATGCTGGTATCTGCAGCGAAAGCCGGTTGAACTTTAACTTGAATGCTGAAGTGAGTGTGTTCTTCATTAAAAAGAAGGGTTAGTGTTTCATTTCGCCTTTGTGGGTGGAAAATTAATCTTTGTTTGGTTACTGCATGCCTTCCAGCGACGCAAGTGGTCGATGGTCACGCAACACAATCTCAACCATAATAGTTAAGTTTTATCTTTTTATACCGTATTGAGCTCAGCTTAGGGAATTTTAGTGTCATAGATATTTTCCAACTTCGTGGATAGAAATGTTTCCCCACTATCCAAAAGCAAAGCATACCAAAAAACAAAAACAAAAAAACAAAAAACAAAAACAAACAAACAAAAAAACAAAAAACAAAAACAAGCCCTTTGCAGGCCTGAATATCGTGAAGCAAAGAGCGGTGACCATTTGTTTAAATGATGAAAATTTATAAATTTTCCCAAACCCTCAAAATAGTGTCGATGGTAAGTTAGTCTGGGTCATCGGAGTTTTAAGTTTTGGGGAGTACAGGGACCAAGAGTTTAGAAGAGAGTCAGGGAGAGGGCGTGGACTGTCTTTATAATGGCTCGCTGAAAAACAAATGCTGAACACTAATTTCACTCATCGCCTTTTTCGTGAGCAAAACATTGGTGAATTTTTGATAGTTCCAAGTCCAAAAACTGACCTTGCGTGAGAAATTTGCTACTTTTTACAGTGAAATAATAATTTAAGAAAAGTATGACTTTAATTTTAAAAGGATAAACAGGCTTAGGATTGGTATGCAGGATGTCCTGAATGTCTACAAAGAACCATATGATAGAAAAATGTGTGAGGCTAAGTCGTCAAGTATCCTATCGTATTTCAAGCCTTCCATAAAAGCCACGGCAGCTGACGAACCTCAACCCTCGACATCGAGGCAGGAAGACATAAAAGTAGTGCATTTTCTGGGAACGCTCGAATTTTTTTCGAAAGTATAAATCTATGATATCTGTTTTTGAGCTTTACACCATTTGGGATAGTGAGGAAACGTGTACTAATGTTGGTCTTTCCCCAAAGTGGAAGGGCATAAAGAGGAATTCTGGAAGACCTGAACGCAACTATTTTAACCACCAAACATGCTCACTGGCGTATAGGTATTTGCTGCTTAGTTTAGTTTTGAGACAAAACAACAGCTACGAAGCTCACAGTGAAGGTCTAACTTTCTACAAAGGAATCGCTACACTAGTTTGCTTCGCGAAGTTCCCTGGCTCTCTGATATGTTTGCTTATCTTAGCATATTCTCACACAAGGCCATAGAACACCTACTTAAGATCGAACTCACTATTAATCTACTTGACTCAGTCGCTCAGTGAGATGTCCAGACACACTGATATACGTGTGATTCCTGGGCCTTGTCAAGATCGAACCCACTACTCAATATAAATGGATTGTTAGACAAGTTTGCTAACAATTACCCGCAGATATATATCTTGGCCCACTAATATAGATTCATAGATAAGAGCAGGCTGTAGAAGGTTATTTACACAGCTTTGCCTAATCCTCTTTCCACTAGATTAGGCTTGCAAGTTTAACTTGGATGACTTAGCTTTGTTGAGATTTGTAAAAAGCCAGCGTATTAAGAACACCCAGTGAGGATTAAACTCACTACAATAGCGAAGTGATCCACGAGACAAGTTTTCTAACTATCAAGTCACTGTAGGCACTCATTACACTTTGTCAATGTAATACATAAATCCCTTTCCCGATTCAATTTCTTCTGAGTAAAATTTGAAAAAAAAAAAAAGAAAGTAAAATAATTAATACGTCTTATTTGTTTTCATCTGGGCGCGGGAGCACCAGATAGTATTCAAAACGACATGGAAACGAAGGTCAAAAATAGGAAGAAAAAAAATGCAGTAAAGTTCATCACGTTTTTTTCACTGCAAACTAAGACAAATCCATTTTCTTTTTTTTCTCTCTATTTCTTTTGATAACAGAGAAACAAATATAATTCTTTGTTTTTGCATAGCTTTCATCTCTGGTTCCCCTACCGTGTCACTTCCGTTTTCCTCCTTCAGATATTTTTTTTTTCAAGGCAGACAGCAAGAAACAGTCTTTTCCTACCCGTTTCTTATTCGCTGCTTCACCATGACATTCATTCCCACTTTTTTTTCTTTCTTTACTTCATTTGATTTGATTTTTTTTCTTAGAAACCCGCTCTGTTTTCATTCGTGTATTGTTTGCATAAAAAAAAATCGATTCAATCCTTCAGTTAACTTTCATTATTTCAGTGAAAGATGGAAATTATTGCGGCTATATTACGACCTATTATATTAGGAAAAGAAATATAAGCCATTTCCTCCTAGAGAAAGAAATCCTTTTATCCAACAGCCTTATGCTTGCAAAAACCTGAGATATTTATGATATACAACCATGAACTGTTCTTAAATGTACGTTTTACAACTGCCAATCATAGGGTAGGTGCCAGCTAACTTGAAACTGTCACTAATATTTTGTGCTAGACTAAGCAAGGCTTCAGTAATAATTACCTAAACTTGTCCGAGCAGAGTTTTCTTTAATGATGTCATAACAGAAGTAACTGTATATAATACACCGGTTCCAGAAGTCACCGTTAAAAGCCCATGCAAAAGTCAATGTTTCGTATGTATGAGTTGGGGTGTCACACCATCTATATAAAAGAAATTTGACATGTTTACTCTATGGACATAGGGGAAGGTAAAGGAAGTTAAATAAGTAAAGGAAAAAGTCCTGATAATCTACAAAAAAAAGAGGTTTTTAAGGGATTTCTTTTGTAATGTAATTTTAATACTAAACTGGACCCTTATTTTCCATTCAGTAAGCACATATACATATCTTAGTATTGTATGCATTTATATAATTCATGGAAGGGTCAAAAGTGAAGACACACTTTTCTGTTACTCCTTCAGAGTTATAAATGAAGAGAAACATTTCCCCTTCTAGGCTTCAAAATTCGAAGGAAATTTTTTTCCCTTTTAGGGGTTAAAAATAAAAGGAGTCTTTTCCCCGATTAAGGGACCTGTAATGAAGGGAAACTTTTTACATCTTCTGAAGAATCAGAGACTACACAAAATTTTTTTCACCATCAAAGGGTCAGAAGTAAAGGGAAATTCTGTAAGTGTGAAAGCTTTAGTTTCTTACAATACATCTCAAATATTTAACCCAACATGGACGTTTACTTCAGCTAGAATATATATATATATACATATATATATATATATATATATACACACACACACACACACACATATATATACATATATATATATATATATGTGTGTGTGTGTGTGTGTGTATGTGTGTGTGTGAAGTATAAATTATCATTAATATCCTAAATTTTTCAAATTCTATGCTTACAGTAAATTACATACACACACACACACACACACACTAATATTGATCAAAACGTCATACACATATGTTTTTCACTTGCGTACAACATAACGTGTGTCTGGATCTAATGAATACAATACTTGCAAAACGTGTGCAATCGGGTGCTTTTTGCCATACTTCTGGGTATTATCAACACCGGGATAAACTGTGAATGTTGAACGTTTTTCCAATCATGGATACTCCGAAACTCAGCGCTGGTCATGGATGCGTTGTGGTAACATCATGCAAAGGGTGACAAACAAAAGTTATTCCCCCTTGTTAGTTACGTGTTGGTTGTTAAATGCGTTTAGAATCTTGATTTGCATACCAGAGGGAATCTTGTTTAGTTTTGTTCTTTCTGATTTTATTATGAGTATTTCAAGAATTAAAATATTTTTTTTTACAATTACTGTATAAGTGTATTGTTTACCTGTATTTGTCGTATGTTTGTGAAAGAACCATTGCATATCGATATATGCTTATTGATACGGGTACGAAGAGTGTTCTCATCAGGCAGATGGCAAGTTAACCTACTTTGGATAATTATATCCATAAAATGCAGACATACGTTCGCTTCTACGTAAACAAGGAACCATAACTGGTATTTGATCAAACACACACACACACACACACACACACACAGAAACAGATACAGATGCACACACACTTATATATATTATATTTATAGAGAGAAAGAGAGAGGGAGAGAGAGAGTTACAATTATATATTCAAATGAAAGACAAAGCATACAAAGTTTTTTAGATTACATATGATGTATCCTTATCTTTAATATATATATATATATATATATATATATATATATATATATATATATGTATATATATATATATATATATATATATGTATGTATGTGTGTGTGTGTGCGTGTGTGTGTGTGTGATTCTGTATTGTGGATATGAAGAGATCCGACAAAATATCGATGGTAATGACAATTTGAAGGGGAAGAGAAAAACTTGAGAAAAAGCAGGAGTTACATCTCAGTAAAATTCATTATCACGTGGGCATGTTCCGATGCATTTCGACGAGTGTCAGCCATCTTTTTCGGAGAAAAAACTTTTCAGAGATTCAGAGAGAAATTGCTATTCACATGTTTGAGGTCGAGGAAAGAACTGAGTATATTTCTGTATTGTTTGGTTGTTTAGAAGGAGCGGAAGGCGAGGTTTTTTTTATCTGTGCTGGTGAGAGTCAAGTTTTGTCAGAGAGAGGAGGGGTCAGAGTTTGCTTGCTTGTTTGATAAACAAATGATGTATGAATTAGAATAAATTCTGATTTGAATAAGGGGAAAAACAAAAACACGATCACCTACAAACAAAAATGATTAATGCATTCCATGTCATTACCATTGTTGTCACTAAATTAGAAAAGAATGTCTTACATTAATTATTGATTAGTTCCTGTCAAGGTTTACTATTGGGGTAAAAACTTTAAGCTGTTACTGTTACCAGTGCACATAAGGTGTTCAATCACTGACTTTTTCTTCTGTGGATCATCGTGGCATGCTAGTGACACGACATAACTATCCTGATGGCACAGATCGCCGTTAGACGTGAATACCAACACTTCCAAGATACTTTGCTGCGAAGTGACAGCGTAACCGAGATTTGAACTCAGTTCACCAGTTCTGTTTACTGTGCTTATCCTCTCCACCTCACTGCATCTCCAGATTAATGATATAAGGGCCCAGGAAGTAGCAGCAAAGAGCTGTTACTACCATTGTCACTCGGCTTGGACCAATTATGTCTTTAAAATTGTCACTGACATGCCTTTCCCTAAGGTATTAGAACAAAGTGAACCATTTAGGTTGGAATTCGAACACATTTCACCAATTCCAATTTTTGTGCAGCTTACTGTTGGGTCCCTCGGCACTTTCACTCAACTGATAGTAAATAATTATCGCTAGGGCAGTGCCCGTTCGAAAGGTTTGTCTTCGTAAGAGATAGAACCTTTTGGTTGTATGAATCATTGTAATGTATAATATCTCTCAATCCGTCGTACGGAACTAAGGCTTCAAAGTATTTTACTTACTTCTTTTCAGTGTTTCCAACTCAAATACATTTGTATCCGAATTTAGGTAATTCTGAAGAGCGAAAGTCATAGATGACCAGGTATAGAAACTAAGGAGAGAGATGTACAATCTTTTATATTTCATTTACTTTGATCATATCTTTACAGAATCGCTCACCCAAAAAACTTTAAAGTAGATAATGATAATAATCAGCTGCTTTGCATAGACCTCCCCGCAGGATTCACCTGACTTTTCTATCATGGGCGTTGCAGAGCCAGTTCTTTCTGAATGTCCAGCTCGTTACGCCGTCCTACTTTCTGTCAGCAATAATTTCGTATATGATCTATGGGGATCCATGTTGGGAATTGGGATGTCCAGCAGTTGTTTGACATTCTTGCATCATGTCCAGCCTGTTGCCATTTGAGTTTTCTTATGGTTTCTACGATTTCTTGGACGCCTATCTTTTCTCTAAAATATTGTGCTGTTTTATGATCTTTTCATTTTTCTCTTCCGTGAACCTTAAATGGTTCTCAGTTTGAGGGTCAATCTTTTGGCAAAGTTCCAGGTCTCTGCTCCATTGCTAACTTTCAGAAGGATGCATTAGTTGCATTCCTTTATTCTATGGTTAATGGGATTTCCTTGTTCTGAAAAGCTGAGCTTCCCCTACCGAAAATTTTCCAACCTAGTGTGATTCTCTGCTTGATTTCTTCTTCTTTCTCATTGTTCTAGGAAGATTTAGAACCCTATATTATTTAGCTCTGACATTTCGATTTTTATAGTTGCGTACATATCTTAGATGAAATTTGTTTTGCTGGGGTTCATGTAGAGGCAAACAATCTTGTTTTCTTTATTCAGTTCAGTCTATTATTGGTTGGAGATCAAGAAGGTTCTCTGCAGAAAAAGACGTCCCAATCTAGGTTTTGGAAGATTATCTCAAGCCTGGCCGCAAATAGTTTAGGTCAGATAGTATCACTTCATCTCACTCTTTTTTCCAGTTGAAAGGGCTCAGAGTCTTTATGTAGCTTGATGAAGGAACTGCTGTTTCGGTTGATATGTTGTAGCACTCTGACATATACGGAGTCTACGCCTTTGTCCAAAGTCCACTTGTCGAGTAATTGCGTAACATGATTTTACACACACACACACACACACACACACACACACACACACACACACATATATATATATATATATATATATATAGGTGGTAACATTTGGGGTAAGAAGATTGTGTTACGCCAAGTGCAGAGGACTTGCCTAGCTGAGAAAACCGATATCAAATACACTGGCTTTTATCAAAGTTGGACATCATCTTTTGGTGAAATACGTAAAACCAATAAGGAAATTAAAAACTATAATTTGACATTGTTTTAATTCTAGTGACGAAGAGTTTAAAAAAAAAACAATCTTCTAATTGTAGTTGTAAGAGCAGCGGGGAGGTGAAGACAGCGGCTGCTTGGTTTCATCTGTCAAATATTTTTATCTTTATTTTTCTTATCCCGACGCTGCTTCCTACATCAGAACCCCATCAGCCTCATATATTACGAACATGTTATCTACTCTATCTACAACGCCGGTGGAGGGATTGGTTTTTCTCAGTTTGGATTTTTGAGTTATCCAGTCCATAGACTGGTTGCCAGTCAGCTGTGCTATACATTCATAACTGGGAGAGAAGACATCAATTCACACCTTCATGCAAAGTGAACACAATCTCTCACTACCACCAAGGTTTAAACTATATTCGCCAATTCCATTTTCCATGTAGCTAACAGTCAGGCCACCTACATCGTCAACGATAAGTTTCTGCTTAAAATAGCATTGACCTTTTTCGTATTATTTCATCTACTTTTTTTTAATTCATCTCCTGTCTTGAACGTTCACAATACATTTGCAATGAAACAGAATAGAGAAAATTCCTTTAACCCGCATTCTTGTTTTGTGCTTATTTCCTGACTTCATCAACAACTGAATCCGGCTTATTATATTAGAGCCGTCGAATTACTTGAGGCCAAACTTTGTTACTCCATCACAACTGTACCAGGAATTCTACCACTTCTTATTGATGACTCCCCTTCCATGCTTTTTAATTCCCCGTGGCTACCGTAATGACGAAAGAAGAAAAAAAAAAGAGAGAGAATGTACCTAAAATGTGTTCCTAATGAATATATTGCTTAGGCTGGCCTTTTAATTCCAATTAGGGCTTAAGTAAATCAGGTGTTGAGTACGCATGACATTTTTTTCAAAGAACCTGCGGCAATATTCTACACTTTTGGCAATGGTTTCCAATAGTAATTTGAACAATAGGGCAATTTGTATTAGACTTCAACAGTTCTGAAACACAACCTTGCCATTAAACTGCTTGAGGCACTTAAAGAAGCGGCAGAACATTCATTATTGGAACAGGCAATATTAAACAGAGATGTTAATTCCGACATACTTATCTATGAATATATTTTGATATATTCATATCTGTATATATATATATATATATATATATATATATATATATATATATATATATATATATGTATGTGTACATCATTCTTTCTCACTTTCTCCCTCTATCTCTGTGTGTGTACGTGTGTATGATACATCTGCATAATTGTTATATTACATCTACCTATCCATCTATATTTACGTCTACTTATTCGTCTATCAATTCATATCTATGCATGAATTTGTATGAGATACGTACGCATTAGCCAACATATGATATATATATATATATATATATATATATATATATATATATATATTGATTTATGTACATATATACATATCATACATATATGTGTGTGTGTATATATATATATATATATATACATATATATATATAATATATATTGATTTATGTACATATATATATATGTGTGTGTGTGTGTGCATATATATATATATATATACATATATATATATATATATATATATATATATATATATAGCACTAAAGTGCATGAATAAGTCCGTAGCCTTAGTCAAATTTGGATCTGAAATTTTCACTGTATATTGTTCGACCAATGGAATTCAAGGAGTGGTGTTGCGTGGAGACCATTGGCAAGGAAAGATTTTCTTGAGAAAAATTGAAAACATCAGTTGTGTAAGATGAATTTGTCAGGCGGCAGGTGTACCTTACTTAACACATTTTATCAACCCTTTTTTTCTCCTGTTTCTCCACTTATTTACATCAAAATAGTTAATGCTGTTCTATGATTAAATTACAGACCTTTTAATCTAACTACGTATGTATAGATGATGAGAAATTCAATTACAAACGCTTAAGTATATGCAAGTATTAAAATCGACAGAAGCCTGTGCGCATAAGTATGCATATCTTCATAGACATTTAACTCACGCACACGCACACACATACACATATACGCACTCACACACATTTATATATGGTATAATGATTATTATTATCAATACAGACTTATCATTTTATGTATATGTTTATATATATATGTATATACTTCTAGTCCGTATTGACATTAATAATCATTAGACCTTATTGTTTTGATAATGTAATCGTGAAAAGACAGCACTTAAATCTTCTTGCGAACGCAAAAACCAAACCCATACACACATAAGCGAACAATATACACGAATTGGGGGGAAAAAGACAAAGACGCCTGCAACGACACTCACTGTTCCAACAGCCTTCAGTCAGCCATACATCAATGTCGATGTGCCCCAAAGAATGTGAGGAAATAATATTTGTTGAGCTGTTAATAGTTAAAACCATGTCGAATTGGTGCACGTAATGATGTATTAAGATATTTTCGCCTGTTGCTACGAAATTATTCTTTTTTTGATTGGATGTTAAAATATTAAGCTAATGCGAAAGTTCTCGACATTCACAAAAAAATCTTTTAGTCGAGTAAATTCATTAGTATCATTATTCAGTCATCAAATTAGCTAAATTGTATATCCCATGATATGAGAATGGAGCAAAAGTTTCAAACATTTTTGACGAAATCTCTTATCCATATGAAGTCATGGCATCATTATTCAGTCGTCGAAGTATTGCAAAGGTTTTCTATGAACTTATACCACCTTTCAATTGAACTGTTCATTGCATCATGATTTTTTCTACTTTTATTTAATTGATTCTTTGAGGATCTTTTGATGTATAGAGATTATTGGAATCGCCAAGCAAGATATAAGAATATAGACAGAAAATGACAGGTGTAGTGAATAGGCTGCATTTGCTAGAACTTCATATCTATGTCCATAGTCATTTGCTGCATCGAATTTGCAACATGAGTACTGGCATTACCTTGCAGCAAAATCAAAAGTTACATGATTATTTGATGCACCTATTTCTCACGTTTACAATTACGTTATTTCTATGCGTAGTAGAAGTTGGTTAAAAAAGAACAGCAAAAGTTCTAAAGAACATATTACACAAGCATTACGCCATATCTAGTTTAGAATGAACAATTAAAGAAAAATTCCTGCAGTAGCCCTATTCTCTTTAATTGTTGACAAAAGACATTGGTTAATGGGAGATTGAGAGAAAAAAAATCTTTTCTCTCATTTATACAATCTGTTATGCGTGTAACTGTTGTTGCTAATGCTCTTATTATTCACCACTACCCACAACAAACCAGTTTAAACTCTTTTGCTGGTTTTGAGTTATTCATGTGTTCTGACAATTATATAAATATACATATATATATGTATATATATATGTGTGTGTGTGAGTGTGTTTGTATATATATATATATATATATACACATATATATATGTATGTATGTATGAATATATGTATGAATACATATATATATATATATATATATATACATTGTACATATACATATACATTGTACATATGGTACAGATCAGGCTTGCAGTATAACATAATATGATAATATATTAATTATATAAAGCCACTTCTGATGTGTAATGGATTTATTTCATTGAATGCTCGATATATACAACTTTTTACTATTGAAGTAAAGTTGTTTTAGAGTAGAGCTGGAAATGAGGCCCGGAGAGGGCAGAAACATGAGCTAGTGTGTGTAGCAAATCCACATTCTACTATTTAAACACACACACACACACACACACACACACACACACACACACACACACACACACACACAGACACACACACACACACACACAGACACACACACACACACACACAGAGACATTTATATATATATATATATATATGTATGTATGTATATATATCGACTTTTCCCAGCTCTAAGCATTCAAAGTGTAGACTTTAAATTCTGCACACATGCATTCTCCCTTCATGAGTTGTGAAGTTGTTTATATTTCTTATTAAACCCCCTAATAAATTTTCAGTGGGCAAGTTCAATTTACCAAATAAGTTTATGCTGAATTAATATGATAAGAATGAGCATGTACGAGCGGCAGTGATTCATTATCATCCATTTTTCAAGCAATCAGCATTAAAAAAAGTTACAATATGGGCTTAAAAATTTAAAATCAAGTTCCAACTCACACGCTTCTACTTTCATTAGTAGATATATATTCATTCGGAAAGTCGAGAAAAAGCGGGAATGATAGTGCTTTCATTTCGTTTCTCTAGCTGTGCGTATGTTCACACACACGCAGAAGGGCTGGGGAGGAGTGGTTTATTGTTAATATGAATTGAGGTCATTAGATTGATTAAATTCAGCTTTAGATTTTTCGCCATTGGATAAAATCTTCTTTAAACAAATTTAGATTTAACAAAAAAATTAAAAAGAACCCATTCTATGAAAAAATAATTTCTTTGCTAAAGACATATTCCATTTTCGACTTTAGCGGGGACGTTGCAAAGATAGAAGAACTTCAAAAATAGACAAAAAGAGTTATGCTGATTTATTTGCAGAAATTAGCATTTGAAAAAAAAGAAAAAAAGAAAAAAAGAAACAGTCTAAGAGATAAACAGTTTTTGTGGGATTAATAGAATATTTCAAAATTGTAGAAAGATGTTCCAATTTTGGTAAATGAGGAGTCATTTCACTGCGTTTTCTGATCTGATTTTTCAAAAGAAAAATTGAATAAATTGCAATAAACAACATTTGAAAAATCTCCAATACAAATAGAAAAACAGATCATTCAAATGACAAAAGGATTTCGAGAATGCAAAATAAAAAAAAATACTGAAATCGGAAATCTCTTTTGAAGGTCCATTTCTAAATACTTCAATAGTGGATATGGACTTAGATATAAAATTACATGCTTTGTCAGGTTTGAAATGAAACTCACCAGCATCATTATTGGTGGAATAGAGAAAAGCCTGGAATTTCCAGATCTGAACCACCAACATGGTTTGCATTTAGTTTTCTTTGGATGACTTTAAAATTCAAACCCCAATGAAAAAAAAAAGAAACATTTCGATAAAACTAAGAATTCACTTCACGTTAATATTTTTGAGAAATTCGTGAATTCACGTAAATCCCTACCCTCGGTATGGGGAACATAGCAGAGCATTTGTATCCTTATATTAAAGTAGTCTATCTTAGACATTGGTTAATCAACCCGGTTATGTAAAAGCCTAAAAGGATGGATAGTTTCAGAAATGACAAATTCATTGCCTCAGTTATCGGTCGAAGCCGAAACCCTTGCTTACGTATACTGGTACTAAACTGTGATTAATGTTTCACTTTTTCCCAACCACCGTTCACACAAACACACACAAACACACACACATACACACACACACACACACACACACATATATATATATATATATATACATTTGCTATAATAGTCACTATAAATGTAATCATCAGACTGGATGGGAGTACTATGCTATGTGTTTAAAATATACTTCTCGTGATGTCAAAGTTTACGCAAACAGCAAATTATCAATCGTGATTTAGTATAATTTTCAAACGATTAAGTTAACTTGAAATTATTGAATGCAACCCGTCTATTTCCCTTTTAGTTTTTTTTTAGGGGGGGGGGCACATTGGATATTGATTATAGCAAAAGTTGGTGCTGAACCTCTGGTGAGACGAACGAATTCTAATCCCGATTTTCTGGACAGACAATCTCTCCTCTGTCGAAAGACTGGCGCAACATAACCTTTCTCTCGTTATTTCTCTTCACTTGACACTTTCCCAAAATAAGCTAGGCTTAATATATATTATTCTTTTTTTTTTTACATTCACCATTGTTCTTTTTACATTCACCATCGGAAAGATTGGATTTTGACTGGCGTCTCTTTCAGCCAACATCTGGACTTCTAACTGAACGTTCAATAAACCTGCATTTTTAAAATGCAATTTCATTCCTTTCCGATCGTGCCTCTGAAAAAATTCAGATAAAAACAAAATGCATCAAGTTCTTGTCTCAGCAATAAAACCTCGAGATTTACCGCTAGATTTTCTCAATCTTTTCATTTCCATGTTTTCAAGCATATCTACCATCCACCAATGTTTTGAACGAAAATGTAATCACTCTAATAAACAAAACAAACAGATTTAATGGCTTCATCTACTGACAGACGTTTGTACTACTTCAATGCGCACTGCAGTATGTATCCGCGTTGAGGAGGTTAACCTATATTAAGTGTAAATGCCAATATATTTAGTATCTCCCAAACCTCTCTAATGCAGAATAATATTTCTTTCACGCTTTAGGCTCAATGTATTCTTTCAATAAATGCCGACCCCACCTCTTTGATTACTTTCAGCTATTGTATCGAAAGGAGAACGTGTCTGTCTGTATGCCTATGAACATTATAGAAAGTATTGTGAAATTCTAAGAAGTATTTCTCTATTCCACTTTTTAAAATTCTAATTAAAATACAACAAAGTGATTTCACATGGTTTTGTCTATTTGAACTCTTTAAGGCTGGTAATCTGTCTGAGATCAAACGTTGTTTGCTGTCGGCAAATAAACGTCGTATTTCCTCCATTCTCACGGCAGAGAGAGAGAGAGAGAGAGAGAGAGAGAGAGAGAGAGAGGAGGGAGAGAAAAAAATAGTCTTCCTCGAAATTTCTTTTTCTTTTGATTTAATTATACGTTCAACTATTCGTGAATGAGATTCGTTCGGGGTTAGGTCAAACGGAGTCATTTTTGATTCAGTAAATAATGAAGACAGAAAACGGAGAGAGTGTTTTCTCTCTGATCGCTCGAGAAGAAGAAATATTCGGTGATTCTACTCAATACTTATTTTTGGAAGTCACAAGATAATTACGATGAATGAGAAACGATTGATCAAAGATGATGAACATAATTTTGATTTTTAGATTCATATATATATATATATATATATATATATATATATATATATATACTAAATGATACATACAGGTAAATATAAATAAATACTTATTGTTAGTATACATTGAGAGATAAACGTATGTCTTAGCTATATTTGTATTAAACATATGTATATACACATATTGAAAAATGTATAAATATAAAAACTCATACATACACGTAAGAATGAATAAATATGTATCGATATACATAGAGAGATATACGTATATACT
>OY735198.1:66022184-66037184 GCA_963457665.1 Thysanoteuthis rhombus | reverse complement strand
TTATTACCTGCGCGTGATTACTCTCCAAGAATTGTTTGTAGAAGTGAGGATTTTAAATTATTGTGGGGAAAATCATGTTCCAATAGAAAATACACATTCGATACAGTTTACACCTAACGTCAATGGTTAGGTAATACTTCACAGCACCCTGTACGATGAAGTGTCTGTAAGTACTTGAAAAACTATTGAAAACTGTAAAATAAATAAATGCAAATAATCTCACAGACACCAGAATTTAGAAACTGCTGATTTTGAAAATTTCTTGCGAGGACAAATAGCATGGAACCAGCAGAAATTTATGAACGACTAAGTCGACTGCGATATGTCTATTGTATTCTATTGGAAAAAGTCAGAAGTTATGAAAATAAGTTTCACGTGAATTTACGAAAATGAATATCGGTTCAAACATTCGTCTTCTATCTGACATGAGAAAATCTTAAGAGTATAAAGGTCCTCGACAGAAAACAGTTGAAAGAAAGAGGGAGGGAGGGAGGTAGTTACTTGTTTATTAGGACCGTTAACACCGTAACGTTTTGCTTATAAAATGTAATCAGACAATCGGATCGGCCATAACTCACTTTCATCCGGCTAATATCTTGGCACAGACCTACATATAAAATGTCATGGAAATATATTCAGAAATAACGAAGTTATTCAACTTAGAAGAAGGGGACAATGACTACAGCGACAACGATAGACACCTATTAGCGATGACAGACCCTGTGGGTTTTTTTCTACCAGGGATAAGAAGACACTTTTGAACAAAATGACTCCTGGCGTTTAAAAAGATTTATTCCGAGTTTCTATAACAAGGGTAATCGTAGCTAGATCCAGGACAGTGCTCAACGTCTCATTCCAAACCGAATCTATTGAAGGAGAGGTTCTCCTCGGTGTTCAACTGGATTCAAAGTCAATTCTTCATAACTAATTGCAGGGACTTGCACAAGCAGTCACTGCCCAACGCTACAATGAGCAATTTGCTTTTTCAGGACCAGTATATCAACAAATAATATTCCTGACAAAGTCCCTATTCTTTATTTGTAAATGCAATGCCGCAAATAGTCATGTGGCTTGTCTTCCATCTGAAGTATTCTCTTGAGTCTTGTAATCTTCTGGCTGCCATGTGTTTCACTCCATGCAGCACTCATTGCATGATCAGTGGTTTCAACAAGAGGAAGATTTCTACAAATGTCTCGAGGAATTCATTGGGTCATAAGCAGACTCGTTCTTTTATGTTGGAATACACAAGTTTGATTGAAAGTGGTGCAAGATCATAAGACACTTGGGGAAATTCTTTGATGATTGAACAATGATGCTATTAATCTATATGAATGAAAAATTGTAAAAAATGACTGAAACCTTTGCATGGATCTCTTAAATAAGCAAGATCATTATGTAGCCTGTGTACAGTATACATCATTTCATAACTTTTATATACATAAATATACAACTGATATGCACAGAGGGTAGATACCAGCCATGTAAGTTTCTTTACGGATACCAATAATCCTTTTCTGTTGCTCTAAAGATATCCAATCTCGAAAAACCTCTTACGAAAATATATAACGAACCTCACTATAATTTTCACACATATATATATGTATTGCAAGTGTTTCATAAGTGTCTCTTTCGCTCTCCCAATATATATGTATAAAAAAGCGTTGCCCCCAAATGCTCTTTAAGTGCTATTTGAAAAAAATGTATATAATTAATGTTAAAATCGAATTCTGGATTTGAATTAGAAAAAAACAACTTATCATAAACGTTCACTAAAAATGCAATCTATATAGTGTTGTGATTGGCGTAGTCGATAATGGATCGAGTTCAAACTCCGGTCGGGACCCTTTATGTTCATTTAGCACTAATACCCTCCGGAATGTCATGAATCTACCCTTCCCCGAGCTATGGATAAAATTGCTGGGGAGATTGGACTCTCTAGCCCTGGGAAAGAAACCAGTCTAGGAGAAGGACAACTCTGATTCCAATTCAGAGTGTACTGCTTTAAGGCGGTTTGAATCTGAATCTAACATCTGGCAGCTACTGCGGCTAAGCTGATGCCAGACATATCGATCCCTGTTCTCCCCTGGACAACATCGGCAACGCTGGGAGGAGGATTCTGACAACTGGACATCCAAAGATCTCTCTACGCTCCGACCAGGTATGCCCCCTGGAGGGGACTGAAGAGACGGATCCAAGGCCATTCATTCATTGAGTCAATAAGGTTGTAATAAGATGAAAAAAAAATTCATGGTTTAATTTTCAATTCAATCAAGCATATTTTCTAACGGCGTTTATAACTTCTTGGATCAACACTTATATAAATAAATAAATAATATATATATATATATATATACGCATCTATGTATGTATATATCCATAAACACGGGTGAAAAAAATGAATGTAGGTAGGTATACCAATGAGAGTATTTTGAAGAAGTAGTATCAGTCATCGAAACATACAATAATTCTATTGCTTTTTTTTTGTTTGTTTCAATTTCTGTTTTGAACTTTAAGAATGTTTTTCTCTCTCTTTTTCAAATTGAACTGGCTACAGGTTAATCTTGCACTGGAAAGCAACAATAGCCGTCAGGCGATCAGACAGACGCTGGAATCTGAAGAAAGAATTGCTGCAAGAAGATGCCATGCTTCTGGAAATACCATTGACAGTTCGGAGAATTGAAACCATTGCCCGAAAAAAAAGGTAGCATTAGGTAACAACAAACAATCAAGCGTCACGTGCCAATCGAAACATAAACAGCTGACTCACGCGACGTTTTTACGACTTGCACCGGCGCTCTACACACCCTGTCAATATGGCCAATAAGTCGCGTGACAGGAAAAACCACCACTAGAAAGCGCGCGAATCCCGCATAGAAATGGCTAATTAACAAAATGGAGAAACGTATCTCGCCAAATCACGCACCAATCTCGTTTCACACGCGATCGAACGGCAAATTTATTCATTACACATTTTTATTTTGATTATATTTTTCTAAGGTATTTTTTTTATATCTAATTGTTCAATTTTGGCAATGCTTAAAACGTTTATTTTCTCAATTTATTCTCTTTTCAAATGTTTCATAATATACTGTTATAGTTTTCAAGATTTTCAAGAAAGATGTTTTCATTCTAATTGATTTCGCAATTTCGACACTTTTCATTCATATTGAAATGAAAGTATTTAATGAATGAATATATAGGACATCCATAGTTATTTCATCGTTGTTTTTTCATGAATTGAGTACTTATTAAACCAGTCAGTTGCATGATTTATGTTACCTAACGCAAATATCTGCTTCAAGTTAGAAAAAACAAACCTTGAAATCAAATGGACAATTTATAGATTTTATTTATAAGATATTTTCCATGTTTATGATATGAAAGCTGAGATTTTAGCCTTTTTTTAAAAACTCACCTTGGGTTGCGCTGAGCGATTACTTTAGGGTTTGTTATTATCGCTGTAATTGGAACAATAGAAATCAACCTATATAGTGTACAGAATAAGAATAATAGTAAAACTATATAGAATTATAATTGTCAAATTTCTCTGTTACGATATTTCAACCTGAAAATTACACTTTAGTTTTAGGCTTTGGATATTTCATTTCAAAGGGTTCTAGACGATAATTTCCAAAGAATTCCTTGATTTCGGAAGCAGAAAAAGAGCACTTTAAGGTATCAACAAAAAATAAGCTTTAGAATTTGAAGATACTGAAGTCTCAAACAGCTATAGTTACTCTAATTATTTTGTCTACATTACTAAAACTAATAAGGGTGTGTTGTTAGTCAAAGCAAGTCTAAATTATTAAACATTTTTCCAAACATTGATTAATTATGAGTACATTTAAACCTATTAAGTATCAAACAATCAAATGAATTGATTATCATAATAAAGGACATTTTTTATTTAAAGAAAGAAAGAATGTTTATATTTGAAAACTTGAAAAAAAACAATGAAAAGTTTTTCTTTGGATTGCATTGCTTTTTCAAGAGATTTTCACTTTAACCCTATGGATCTAAAATTAATTTGAATACTCCCAAGCACTCCGCCACTTTGATCTGCATTCCCCCCAAATATAGACAAAAATGTTACGCAACGAATGATTATCGTTATTTCAAGTTTTTGTTTTCATAATTTAAACGAGTCGAAAATATGATTTTTTTGTTTCACCTTTTCACATACACTGCATTTATTTCGTTAGTGGTTAAGTTTCGTTCTTAGGATTCATATAGATATAAATATATAATTTTTAAGTATAACATTTTAAAACCATACTCAATACATGTGATGAAATGGATAAATAATAGAAGCTAATAATATTTATTTTCACTTTAGGTTAATTAAGTATCATACAGCATTATAGTGGTTTTTTTTCTCAATACTATTTACTTTCATCTAGAGTTTAGTTGCTTTTTATCACAACTTTACTCAAGCTGGTTTCCCTGGAATAAACAAATTAAAGATAAAATTGATTATTTCGATTTATCGTGATTTATTTCGATTCTATTGAGTTCAAGCAGGTTTTATACATCCGCACTAATTCTAAGACTAGATAGTTCACCACTTTAGAATATGCATAAGCAGAATGTTCATGTCCTACCATTTTCGTTATATTTGAAGGGACCGAACTTGCAAATGAGGAAGAGTCCGTTGTTTCAAATTATAGGCAGTAGATTTTTTTGTCTGCAAAATTATCACTGTAAGTGAAGGAATCTCTTATGTGTGTGCGTTTGTGTGTGTGTGTGTGTGTGTGTGTGAGAGAGAGAGAGATAGAGAGAGAGAGAGAGAGAGGGGGGGGGAGAAAGAGAGAGAAGAGAAAGTGCTCGACGGAATTTTGTGGAAATGTTGACACTGCTTGGTGCAACTCTCTTTTTTTTCTCATTAAAAAAGCTTCCGAAGCTCTGAGGAAGCCTGGCACCACAGGTGAAACGTGTGTAAGCAATTACACACATTATTAAATAAAATTGAGATGTACTAAGTAGTCACAAATCTTTTTACTTTTCCTCCGAGTCAACTTTGATGAATATTTATATGAGTGGAAAGATAGATAGATGAAAAGAGAGAGAGAGAGAGAGAGAGAGAGAGAGAGAGAGAGAGAGAGAGAGATTTTCACTGCAAAAAATAAATATTTAAAAAGATTCGTGCTTTTCAATCTATGAGATCGTCGTCTCTCCAGGAAATCTGTAATTTTGAGAAAAAAAAATTTGTTGACATTTTTTGAGGGTTTGGGTTCTATTCATAATGTAACTATAATGCTGTAATGATTCTTAGTAACAGAACATCCAATGTAAGTAGTGTTTAAATGAAGGATTTACATAATTTGGGTGTATTAATTCAATCCTTTGAAATCCAGTCTCATGAAATTCGGTTTTATTAATTTGGTCTATGTAAATGATATTTAACACCGAACTTTCTCTGACCAAATCTCCATATTTTCGAATTCTTAATTTCTGTATTATGGTCTTTCTGTAATTTCTGCAAGATTTCAATATTTTTTACGATCAATATTCCCGTAACGATCTACCATGAAATGCTATCCCTTTGGTTTTCCTCTTTCAAAATAATATTTAGACAATTTTTGAGACCTAATTATTCATGACCAGTTTTTCAGAGACATATCTTCGTAGAACATACACAAATAAATATGTTTCGGATTGGTACTTGGTATGAAACATGAAAACCTGAAGTATAGTTGAGTGTATGTTTTAGAGCCAGCCATTATAGAGGATTTGCCCACCTTTTTCAGCTCTCTCCTACACACAGTCTCCTATGCACCTTCCCTACCAAAACCCCCAACGTCTCAGCCTGATATACCATCCTTACCTTATGTGGGTTTTGGAACTCTCATTATCTTTTTCTGTGGTAATTACTACTTCGATTTATGCCATTTCAGCTTATACGAGGCTTTTATTGGAATACTTTACTATCGGATTGCCGAAACCTGTATATCCGTGATTTTGTTTTTTCATGGGGATTAACTAGAATATTTATATTGAATGAAAAGTAAGATACCAGTTTAGCATTATAGTTACATTGTAAATAGGATCCTCCTCTAAAACTTTGAAAACAATTTTTCTTAAGCATTTTTACTTCGAAAATTTCCCCTACACCAGGTGGTATTTAGGTCGTTTCTTTCGTGTGAGATATGTCTCTCTCTCTCTCTCTCTCTCATCCACACCCCCCCATATATATATATATATATATATATATATATATATATATATATATATATATATATATATATATATATATAGTCATATATCGCTCAACGTTCTTCCGGACAACATCGTCCACGTATACGTCCCTTGTCCTTTTAGGTTGTTATCATCGTCAGCAGCAGTAGCAGCAGCAGCAGCAGCAGCAGCAGCAGCAGTCTTTTAGTGTCTGTCATTGGATAAGACTCTCCCCAAGATCCGCCAGACTTCTGTACCTATCAATTGCCACGGATCCAATACTTTCTGAACTTGTGTAGTTCGTCACACCATTTTATATTTTGTTGGCCTCGGCTTTGCATGTGATATGTGGGAATCGATGTTGTGAGTCGTGATGTCTAGCGGTTGTCTGCAAAATTAGAGTTCAGATATTCCGATTATAGAACTGGGCAAAGGTGACGTAAGTGGATATAGTAGCAAACTCAACACACGATTCACATACTAATTTGACTTATATACTGTGACAGCTTCTATTTGGGTGCTATTACGTCATATCTCTGTTTAATATTCAATTGAAAATATCATTGTGAAGTGCATTTTAGCCCCCAAACACTGTAAAACCACCTATAGCAGCAATAAGAGGCAAAGGCGATGAATAGATTTGAAAATGAAAGAAAAGGTTATGTAATATTGTTCACACAACGTCCGAACCGCATCAAATGCTATTTTATAGATGTATAACGGACGTTAAGTGATGCACGAGTGTATATCCTTCGATAATCTATGTTTATTTATACAATCGGAATTGTACTTACAGAAGATGTATGTAATTCTTCTTGTGTTGGCTTGAGGAGGGGGAGGGTATCGATTCCCGCTACCTTGAATAACGGAAATCCGACAGATTTTCGTCTTCCTGGCTCACGTGTATAGATTATTGATATTCTTTCTGTGCTAAGCTTACAATACCCGATTCCTTATACTTCCCCGAGGAAGAATATATATATATATATATATATATATATATATATATATATATATATATATATATATATATATATATATATATATATATATATATATATAATACCTACTATAATCGCGAAGGGAATCGCTTTTATGAATTCTCATTTTTAGCTCCAAAGTCAGCCATGATACCTCTTCATCACTCAGAAATGAGTATCAACTTTTCTTTGTTAATCTTCTACAGTTTATTCTGAGCGATCTTTGTAAAACTATTCTTCACGTTCAAAGAGATTTTTTTAGCAGTTGCGCTTCCTCTTGTTTTTTTTTTGTGTGTCGATGACTTGACAATCCGACCGGCTCTTTCTACGGCCTTCTTCAGGTGCATTATCTGAATGCGATGGTGGTGAACAGAATTTTTGTTCTCCCATGGTAGCAACGCTTGTTATGTTGGATTCAGGTGATATCTTTTCCATTCCTTGTATGGTTAGAATTTCTATAACAGGTTCCAATCGAGTGACGTCAGCCAAATCGGTTCGAAGCCCACTTGCCAGACGTACACCTAGTCAACATGTTGATGTGTACTGCTTCTTTGATTTTCCAAAGTTTCCAACAGCAATTCCATTCTATAATCCAGATTTCGTCAGAACCCAACGCTGCTATCGTTGTAGAAAAAATTCAGGTAGTACACATGAAGAAAGTCGTAGAATGTATCGGCCGAAACGCCATGCTAACAACTTAAACAAAAATAAAGAGTTGGATCGTCTGAAAAAAAATCTTTCAGTGTTAATGACCCTCCTCAAAACTATTGACACCGTCGCGTTTACATTTCGACTCATTAGTTAATTCTTCTGTGTCTGTTACAAGACCGAAACGTTATTTCAAATTGTCTCGTCAAATTATTTAAAAAGAAATGGCTTGCCAAGTTCGAAATCTAGGATTAGGTTGCTTATGCTCCCTTTTAGGGGCCAAAAGTGAAGGGACACTTGTTTCCCTCCATTAACGAGTCAAAAGGGAAGGAAAACCTTTTTCTACCTATTAGAACCCAGAAGTTAACGAGAACACTTTCCCTCTAAGGGCTCAAAAGTGACGCGAAACCTTTACGATTCTGAAAGCTTTTGTCTTTTCTGTTACTTCTTAAATATCTGATACAATGTACATGGGTACTTCAGCTAGTATGATGGTGAGATGAAAAAATTGCTGATAAGACATGCAAGAGATTAGCACAATCATGTTCGCCATGGAAGGGGATGAGAAAGGCTTTTGTTCTGCAGACTCATAACGGATGATTCTACAACCGAAGATCTATAAATACGCTGATGTGCCTGAACATTATGGCCACCTGCCTAATAATAGGTTGTCCCTCCACGTACCTGCAGAACAGCTCTTAGTCAATGAGGGGGTGACTCTAAAAGACATCTAAAGGTTTCCTCTGGAATCTGGTGCCAGGATATTAACAGCAGGTCCTTTGACTGTTGCAAGTCATGTGTTACAGGTTCTACTAATCGAACTGGTGAGTAAAACGCTCATTGGTATTGAAATCTAGGGAGTGGACAGGGCAACGGACTAAAGTCTATTTTTTTATGTTAAATAATTCTCGTAAAATTTGATTGGCAGAATGCATTGACGTAGGTGGTATGCAACAAAATACCTTCCACGTGAATGATAGGACTCAGCGTTTCCGAATAGAAAGTTTCCAAAACTAACACACTGATTTGTCGTTTTCCATACTGCAGCCTGGTGACATTGCTTTCTCAGGATAACAACACACACACAGACAGACACACATGCATAAACATCCATGCACTCATCCGGTCGTACACCTTATCTAGTAAAAAGCGGGGCGTCAGACCAGGTGGAATTCTTTCATATAAGTGCGCCAATTGAAGACTTTTTCGGCGATGGACCTATTAGCTTGGTTACACTGACTGACCTATGGCCACGTAGCCCCAAAAACCACAAGGATCGACGTGCTGGCTGTTGTTTCTCATTCTTTCTTTCACTTTAATTAAAGCTATCAGCATTCTGTCCCCCAGTAGGCCTTTTGTTGGCGAAAAAATTCATTTCTCACCTCGATATCTTGGAAACCTCATGCGTCGTTGACAGTCATTCTCTCCTCTTCGGACAAGTATCACTATCAAAAGTTAATCCTTTCTTACCTATGGCTACAGTGTTCAACACATCTTATGATGTACTTGGGGCCGGCTTACCTGCTTATTTAGCTCTGATGCTGATATGCAATTTTTTACGAGATAGTAGCTGACATTTTGGTTCACCAATATATATATATATATAATTGTGTCATCCACAGACAGTTGTTTCGTTGTACAACAGCTTTTGAGTGTGGCTACAGACAATCCATTATCCCATCCAGTACCATGAAGTAGGATTGAAACCTTCGCTTCAGACCAGGAGTCCGGTATCCGACTGCTGAGCTACGGAACTGGACAGTCAGAAAAGCAGAATTTTAAGCGATATATTTATTTAGCTTCTTAAATTCCCCGTCCAACAGAGTGCTCTATTCCTTTGGAAGAGCATTGCATAAGCTTACAATGAACGAGTTACCTCACTTGAAAAGTGCTCAACCCTGACTAGAGGAGCGTTAATTATTGTGTCATCCACAGACAGCTGTTTCGTTGTATTACAACTCTTCAGTGTGGCTATAGACAATCCATTATCCCATCCAGTACCACAATATATATATATATATATATATATATATATATATATATATATAACTTCTAGCGATAGGTAATATCAACATGGACCCAGCAGATGACCTAAGTGAAGGATATCGTACGAGTGATCAAACAATAAAGACTGGAGATGGGTAGAGCAGATGGTTACAATAAAAAAACAACAAACGGAGTAAAAGGATCACCGATTTCCTCCCCTGGAACAGTAAACAGAGTAGGAAAAGGCCATACTCAAGGTGCACTGATGAGATAGAAAAGTTTGCTGGTAAGGCATCCCACAGATGAGAGCAATCACACTGGTCACGGGGGAATATGGGAAAGGCATTCGTCCAGCGGTGGTTTTGTACCATTGGCTCTTGTTGCTCAAGCAGTAGCACAAATATTACGTTGAAATAGTCTTACTGAGATGAATTGGTAGCGAATCTGAGTTTCCCCGAAAGATTACTTTTTATTTCCTGTCTGCATTGAGTTGTTGTGATAAAAAAAAGATTAAAAAAAACCAAGACAAACAATAGTTGACAATTAGATACTATTAATAATGGTTCACAAAGCTTCATATGATATCAGTATAGATTCAAGATGATATGAATGTAATATATTTGTAAGGATTCGTCTATATATAATATCAACTGCATATTGTTTTTTTCCGTATTTTTTTTCATGTATGTTTTGAACTTCACTTTTGAAATTTGTACTTTATCTCCTGTGCACGCAAGTTTCTAAATATCTATTAATCGGTTCTAATAGCAGAATAAGAGATTTAATTTCTACGCGAAAAGATATTCGCGTATATTTTCGGAAACTCTCAAGTATCTCCCCCAAATAACTGCTTCCTTACATTAAACAAAAAGAATTTTCTGCAGTGAATTGCACCCGTCGATTGAAAATAGGAAGGCCTCAGGGCTCGTGAAAACAAATTGTTCGATCCCCAACAAAAATGAAAGATGCCGGCTTCGAGATGAACAATGAGTTTGTAAGGAAACAGTTTATTCGTATCGGATCAATAGGACTAGAAACAATGGAGAAAGCAGTAAGTACAATTTAAACATGTCGAGATGAAAAGTAGACGATCTCTTCATAACTCTTCTCAATGTTGCTGCTGCTGTTGTTGCTGCTGCTGCTGCTGCTGCTGTTGTTGTTGTTGTTGTTACGTTGTGTAATGGCGAGCACTGTGAGAAGTGTTGTCACGTGACTGGGCAGTCATTATGGAGTCACGAAGAGTTGGCCTCTCTCGAATCATTCCGGAAACCGAATCATTTCACTCAAGATTTTTGTTCCTGTAATGACGGCAGTTTGATGATTGGTCTCTGATGATTAATTCCTATCTAATAGGAGGAAGGACGATCGATTCATGACTTCCTTTTTTGACTTCTTCTAATTTAATGCTGCATTCCCAAAGTTAATAACCATTGTCAATATGTTTGCCTTCCTTCCTTTATCCGGCTATGAACAACTTGAAACAACATACGTGGCGGAATACCTATACGTACAGATATACATATATATATATATGATTGCGTAAAAACATAAGGTTAGTTGAATGAATAAAATGCCGGAATGAAAATAAGTAATTCGAAGACATAATCAGATTTGCATATATATATATATATATATATATATATATATATATATATATATATATATATATGTGTGTGTGTGTGTGTGTGTGTGTGTGTGTGTGTGTGTATGATTGCGTAAAAACATGAGGTTAGTTGAATGAATAAAATATTGGAATGAAAATAATTCGAAGACATAATCAGATTTGCATATATATGTGTGTGTGTGTGAATATATATATATATATATATATATATATATATATATATATACATATATTCATATATATATATTTATATATATATATTTATATATTCATATATATATATTCATATATATATATATATATATATTGTATGCATCTGTATGATGTGTGTTTCTAAGTAGACGTATATATATATATATATATATATATTCATATATATATATTTATACATATATATTTATATATTTATATATATATATATATATATATATACATATATATATATATATATATACATATATTTTGTATGCATCTGTATGATGTGTGTTTCTAAGTAGACGTATTCTATATGAAGAATAAAGTTATTAGCGTATATGAATTAATTCATTCATGTTTTAGTGTTATGCCACTGTACATACTGGTGGGTAAATGTAGTCATATAGAATCAGCGTCTATATGTACATATATAGGTCTGTGTGTGTATGCACATCTTTACGTGTAAATGCGAGCCCCTTGAATTTGTGTGCGTCTAGATATGTATATATGTATAAATCCATGTTTGTAGGTTGAAAGGATATTTTTACTTACAAGTTCATATGCTCATATAAACTTAAAAATAAAATAGTTATCATACACACTTACACACACACACACACACACATACATACATATATATATATATACATATATATATATATGTATATATATATAAATATATATATATATATATATATATATATATATATATATATATATATATGCGTATATCCTACGTGGATACCAAAGTTTCCTGCATATTCTCAACAAATCATTCATTCTTATAAATTCACAAACATTTATCAATCATCGGTGTATTCCCTTTTCTATGGCCTTACAAAACCTTTTAGCATAATAAGACCTTTTATAATAAAATAACCACTCCAAGATATGGTTTTATGGAGCCAACAAAGTGAGAGTTCGAAAGTGACCCGTCTGTATGATATACCGCGCAGATTTCTCAACTCAGTTCTCTGATCTCTTGCTACATCATATTTGCAACATTGTCAACCAACAATATCCCTTGTCATCTTTGTTGACAATAATCTGTGTCGTAAAATTAATTTTTCTGATCCACCTGTATTTTTCCTGCAAGATCATGAGCTACTTGTGTGATATCCGTTCTCAAATGTCCCTGCAATTCATTGGTTTTCAAGTTCTGTTATCCCAGGCGTTATTTGTTCTCGGGAATATAACCTTCTTTCTTCTTATCTAAACTTTGCAAATTATTCCCGACACATGCTAGCACTTACTGCGTCAGTACTAAAGGCTCATGGGTTTCGTTCCCTAGCTTTGCATCATTTTCCCCAAATCTAACACGAAGTGTATATACAGTCGAGAATTCGTTTTTTTTGTTCAGCTATATTTTTCATCAAAATAAAATAAAAGTATCACTTGAAAGTTTAAACAAAAACTAATTATAAAATCTGATGTTAATTCTTAACTCACTTAAATGCCCGTCCGTGTGAATACAACGTAACGAACTTCCGTTGCATCTTCTGTGTGCATTGAATACCACAAGGCGTGTTTCAGCGCATTAGTTTTTCAAGATGAAATAAGAAATAGTGTGGGGTCTGCGTTTGCATTCCAGGTGATAATATTGATCTGATTTCCTCCTATCCACCCATTCATCTGTCTGTCTATCCATCTATTGCTAAAAGTCTGACTCAATTTATCTGGATATAATCTTCAAGTTGCCGAAACGGTGCATTGTAGCCAGGGGAGTTGAGTTGAATCGCGGTGTCCGTAAAATAGATTTGATCACTAATTCGGCCCAAAGGCTCCATTCAGGATCTCCGCAGGATGCAGCCGAAAATCCCATCCGTAGTTTTGGATTACGGCTTATCGTAAAAATGCTCTCGCTCTTGAGAAAAATCCACCAATGAGTTTCTTCCGTATATCTTCCTCATGCGGAGTAATTCTTCAAATTTTCAGTTCTCGGACTCCATATGTAAGTGAATTATTTGAAGCTCGTCAAAAGGCAACGTAGATTAGATCTTTCCAGTCTGTCCCTTGCGAAATCAAATATCTGGAGGTCTATGATTGTTAATGTACATATGTTTAATATTCATATAGTTGAACATTCAATGGGAGTAATACGAACAACGAGGCATCGTTGAATGCGTTTCACTGCCTTTAAAACATTAGGATATTTCGGGAGATTGAAGACCCATCCTTATCAGTGAAATGAAATGGTACCAACAGGAATGGATCATCGGTGCCGAGCGAATCACGTTGTGATGATGAGAATTATCGTCATTGAAAGACTTGCAGTAAATGAGCAAAAAGTTATGATTAACATATTTATTCTGTTTTTTTTTGTTTCTTAACCCCAAGTCCACTATAGGAAAATCAATGAGTCATGCAACATCATCAATTACCATTATTAGTCAATCAAAGTTTTTAAGAAAATCCATTTTGAATTTGAGGTTCCCCTCTTCATCAATGAGACAGTGATTTCAATGTCTTTGAATCTTTATATGTGCGTATGTATAATGAGAAGGCCCCGCGTTTATCTAAGTGAATGATTTGAAGCTTGTCGAAAGAGAACGTTTATTCGATCTACCCAGTCTGTTCCCAGTGAGATCAAATATTTGGGGGTCTATGAGGTTAATATATATATATATATATAAATATATATATATATATATATGTGTGTGTGTGTGAGTGTGTGAGTGTGCATGTGTGTGTGTGTGTGTACTATTCACATGGTTGAACATTCTATAGAAGTGACACGAAGAACGAGACATCGTTAATTACGTTTGTGGGGTAACCTACATAAGTAAGCTCTTTGTTTCAAAGAATAAACGATATGTGATATAAAATAACCTTGACGTACAATATATCGTAATGATATCTGGATAAAAAACAAACCAGATATAGCACGACACGACCCTGAAATAAAATAAAGCAATGCATCAAAATTATAGCTTAAGGGGAGTCACGTTAATACAACCGTTTTTAAATCTCCGAAACGGTTACATGGTAAACAACTGATGATCCCAACAAGAAAAAATCGCACATGGTACCATAATATCTAATTCCAAGTAAAACATAGGGAACACAGAAAAAATTAGATAAATTACATTAACACATATTGGGAAATAAGTGACTGAAACGACGTGATTTTTTTCTCCGTTCATGACGACTAATATTCAGCTACACTCTACCATGATTGTACTGGTAACCCTGTCTATCTAAATTCTCCATATTGTATCTGATCTCTTCCCACTACTTTTACTGTCCCATTAGCACCTATCAGTTAGTATTTTGATCCAACCTTTGTCCTTTAATCATGCTATGTATGTATATCTATCTATCTATCTATCTCTCTCTCTCTCTCTCTCTCTCTCTCTCTCTATATATATATATATATATATATATATATATATA
>OY735198.1:66002184-66017184 GCA_963457665.1 Thysanoteuthis rhombus | reverse complement strand
AACAATATGGATATTGAACAAAATAGATTTCCAATATGTCACCCATGGCAGCCATTTTAAAATGTCTACCAGTGATAGCGGTTTTTAGATCAATTTGCCCATCAACGATGAAAATAACATAATAGAAAAGATATGATTTGTTGGTAATATCTACCATGCATTGTATTGTGGAATTTTCATTTCATTTGTCATTCAAGATGGCCGCCATGACTGGTATAGAAATTGTAATTGCGATAAAGTGGTGTACACTAGTCTGATATGGATGATTCGGGTGTCAAATCATCCATTTTTTTTATGATACAGAATTCGAATTCGGATTTTCAACTATCTCACAGTTCAAGATAACCACCATTCATGGGGTAAGATACTGGTGCCACAGATGGGGCAGATGATGGTAGTGGTAGTAGTGAAGATGGTGGTAGTTGTGGAATTGGTGTTTATGGTTTCAATTTGAAATGAATCAGATTGGTCAAAATTGTACCAAATATGCCTCAATAGCAAAATGCAGAATTGGCTCGACATTTCCAGCTAAGCAGCACCACTATAAAGCGAATAGGCAATTGCAGTTGATCCATATGAGAGAACCTAATGTCTGATGTTGAACTATCGTGCACTTCATGAAAAAAAACCCATCACATATCGGATATTGTCTCACTGAATTGTACTTTGGTATATATATATGTGTGTCGTCAAAATACCTTTTTCAGATTTGTGGCTCATGAATTACATTTAATTATGAAAATGTCAATTTTGTCGATTTGAAATTAAGAACATTGTGAGTTTTTATTCTTTTAAACCATTCTTAAAAAAATGTAAACGCATTATATTTTTGTTTTTCCCCCTAAAATATTGATTTTTCTTAAAGTGGGCTTTGAGAAATCTCATTATTTATTCCTGCGTCGGAACGCAGTATTCCTCAAAGAAAAATACTGTTCATTGAAAATGGAAACAGTTTATCTTCTGCAATAGTCAGAAAACAATGTTCATTTTTATACTTCAATGCACAAGTGTGGATATACGTGTGTGCGTATGAAGGTGTATTTGCATTTGCAAGTGTGCAACGGTTCGAATTAGCGTTTACCGATTCTCGTTTGATTTCTCTTTGATCTTTTGTTTTTTCCCCACTTATCTCGTGCTTGTATATTTATTTACCTGTGATCTGTTGTGCAGCGAGACTTTGACAAAACTGTTTATTCCGTGTAATGAATGACGTAAGACTGAATCCACCCGTTCCGATCAGAAAAAAAACTTAGAAAAATGTACCATTTATTTCTGCTAAATCAGTCAAAATTTCCGATTCATTTTATTCATTTACTTTTTTTAATTTGGCGCAACGCGAAATCAGACGAAAATAGCTAAGATTGTTCAGAGCGTGTTCAGTACCTATTCAGTCAATGCTGTGATACGTTTGACTTCAGTTTGCTTCGTCTCGCGTAATCTCGTCTTCGGTCTCGCACATTGAAGAGTGAGATACACGGTGTTGATTGAGAAATCTATGCTCTTTATTCCTAATTGTTGAGCTAATCACTTTAGTATTGTCTTTACCTCCTTCCTTCCTTCCTTCCTTCCCTTTCTTTCCTTCGTTACATCCGTTAGTTCACTCTTTTCTGCTCTCTTTTTTTCTAATTCTTGCTTTTATTCTTTTTATTTCTCTTTTCTTTTTTTTTATTTCTCTTTTCTTTTATCTATATTTCTTCCTTTCTTTCAATTTTTTTTTCATTATTCATTTTGCTCATTTGAACATCCGTAGGCATCAAAAATGGTGGAGAGTTCTATCCTATTCTATATATGCATGTGTTTGTTTGTTTGTTTGTATGTTCCAGGGCACCTGGCCATACTGAAAACTGGCATCAGTATTCCACTGGACCTATTTTAAAAAAAACGCTTCTGTTAATTTTTGGAAAATAATGTTTTGTTTTGTTTTATTTACTTTTTTTGAGGGGGGTCTTATTCTTATCGGTTTATTGATGAATTAATGAAATATTTAGAAACATCTAAATTCTGGGGGATTTTGATGTTTCTATATGTTTTCTCCTCATTCTGTTATTGTTGTTCAGTTGGAAGACGCTGGTGATGATATAAATAAAATCTATTCTGAACATATTCATTCTCCGATGGAGATCTTTTACATGACTCCTATTTTGTGAAAAGGAGCTCTTTTGGGAACCTTATTCTGAGGAGTTTATCTAGACTCAAAAGGATGTAGATGTTTTGAGATGTTTTTTTTTACTCTCTTTTCTAGTGAAAACACCAGCGATGACATAAGTACAATTTATTCTGACCATAATTATTCTTCGATGGAATTCTTTTTATTACTATTTCTCCCTTTATTCATTTTCCACACATTTTGTTTTTAGATATTGGAGTTGATTTTGCATAAAAATTGGAGTGAAGTTCAACGCTGCCTAAGAATTGGAGTATATTCTGACTCTGCATAGGAATAGGAGTGTACTTTGACTGCATAAGAATCAAAGGGTAGTTCGACGCAGCATAGGAATTGAAGTGTAGTTTTACTCTGTATAGAAATTGCAATGTATTTTGACGTTGCATAGGATTTTGAATGTTGTTCAACTCTGCGAACGAATTGGAGTGTACTTTACCCCTGAAAAGAAATTGGAGTGTTTGACTCTGCTTAGGAATCGGAGTGTAGCTCGATGCAGCATTGGAATCGGAGTGCAGTTTGACTCTGCATAGGAATCGGAGTGTAGCTCGATGCAGCATTGGAATCGGAGTGCAGTTTGACTCTGCATAGGAATCGGAGTGTAGCTTGATGCTGCATAAGAATTGGAGAGTGGTTTGATGCTGCATAAGAATTGGAGAGTGGTTTGATGCTGCATAAGAATTGGAGAGTGGTTTGATGCTGCATAAGAATTGGAGAGTGGTTTGATGCTGCTTCAAACCGTTTTATGTATTCTTTTGTTGCTGCATTTCATTTCGCGTGTCATATCTTTTACTTCATTCTACAAATTTTCATCATTTTTTATTGTTACATCTTGTTTTTTTCTCATTAAAAAAAATCTTTCTCCACTTTCTCTTTTTTCTTCTCTTTCTGTTCATTCACTCTTTCTCTCTGACTCTTTCCGTTGCGTCTCTTCCTTTTTCTTTTGTTTGTTTCTTTCTCTTTTTTATCGCATAAGTTTCACTTCTTTTCTCTTCCTTCAATGCATCGATTTTTCTCTTCAAATTTCACACCTTGCTTCTTCTTATCCTTTTCATTCATGTTTCCCCATCTTTTCACCTCTCTTACTTTTTAAAAAATTCCAACTTGAAGTCACTTTTCTTCCTTTCTGATTCTATTTTTCTTTCTCATTTGTTATTTGTTTGTTCATCTTTGTTTTTTGACGTAGGCATCAACTTCAAGTCACACTTCCTGACATTTATTTGCTTCATTGCGTTGTTTTAATTCAGTGATACAAAAAACCTTTACCACAGATTCCCTTTATTTATATGAATTTAACCACGTATCTCAGGCTTTGCAGAAAGTAGCAGTCCTAAGGAACCCAAGAAATACTCTTGTAAGGACTCAGGGATCCGCGTACCCCAAGTTGGGAACTGCAGTTTCAATGCCATCTTCTTCTCCTTTCCCACTCTGTTCATGTCTATTCCTCAATATATTCTCCCGTGGGTCATTTTCTTCTTCTTTTCTCCTAATACTTTGTTTTAATTTTAGGGTTTCGCCTTTTAGGGTTATTCTCCTATGAGAAACACAAGGTTTCAATCCTTAACACAATTGATACAAAATCATTATTTTACATAAAACAACCCTATGATCTCAATAACGTTTGCATCGTTTTCTAACCAATGTAGTTTTTTTCACAGCTCCAATCCCCGTAGGAAAAAAACACACATGTATTAGAATTTCTAGATATTTTTTTTATAAACGAATCTACTTCACTCGTATCATTGGATGATTCCACTATCAAACGATGCATTTTATATATTTATCTTTGAGTGGGAGGGTCCATTGTTACGGAAGAACAGGCAGAAAGAATCAACACTGTTCGTTGTATACGTAGATTTTCGTTGTAAACCCTGAGCAATACATTTCCACTATACGTATGATAACTCTATGCAGTCAACAACGCTTTCAATAATTTGTGAGCACTGAAACACTGATATCCAATGCATTTCTGCAATAAAACCATTACCAATGTTTTTCTATAATAAAATATTTAGCATGTATTTTAATTCAGCCGTTTTCTCGCAGTTACTTTTATCTCAATCCTTCGGAAAATTCTCTTGCGATACATTTCTAAACCAAATTATTTACAATGCTTTCCTATGGTGAAATCGTTCGCAATGTATTTACATTATGAATAAAGTAGTCATTCCCTGTCAGTAACACTACCCGGTTGTATTCAGGTAGCCAAAGAGGCGTGGTCGGAGTAAGACAGACTATAAAGGATGAGGGATATAAGTTCAAATCTCGCTGAAAGCATATTCTTCATTTTTAATCCGTGTTACTTATTAAATGGCCATATAACAAATGCAATAGTCGCAATAAAAAGCGACTAAATAAACAAGCAAGTAATTGTTGACAAAATTAATAATAATGACAACATGATGTCTAAAAAATTCGGAATATTTGATATCTTTATATTTAACACTTACATTCATATCATGATGATGATGATGATCATCAGTCTTTTAATATCCGTCGTTGGACATAGACCTTCCCCAGGATTCGCCACACTTCTCTATCATGGGCGTCGCAGAACTAGTACTCTCTGAATTTGTCTAGCTCATCTCTCCATCTAATATTCTGCCGGGCTCAGTTCCGCATGTGATCTCGAGGGATCCATGTCGTGAATCACGATGTCCATCGGTTGTCTGCCATTCGTGCAACATGGCCAACACTGCCATTTGAGCTTTTTAATGAATTCTACGATGTCTCTGGCTTTTGTCTTTTCCCAGATGTACTGTCCTGTCTTGTGGTCTCGCCATGTGAGGCCCAGCATAATTTTATCATGTGTACGTTGCTTAGTTCTCAATTTGCGGATCTGTCTCTTGGTTAGGTTCCATGTTTCAGCTCCATAAGAGACAATTGGGAAGATGCATTGGTTATATACCCTTCTTTTTAATTTTTGTATCTTCGTTGATGATACAAGCTCCCAAGGAAAAAAATGCGTGTCGAAATTTTGCAGGAGTCCTATTTGTGTTGCTCGCTTAACGGTCGTACAATAAGTTTAGAATGACCTCAGATTTGCAACAAAAGGTAACAGAATGAAGCGGTGGAAGACTGGTCAAAACCTGATCGTAAGATTCAGAAAAAATGTTGACATTTTTCCAAGATCATATATGATGCAGCAGGACCCAATCTAGTGTTCACATAGCAGAAAAATCTTTTTTCTGTGTCATAGAAGAAAAATATAATGTTATCTGCGTCCTTCTGAAGATGTATTTTGCATCTGGTAATCCTTGAGTATGGTGGAATTTTGACAAATAATAATAATAATAATAATAATAATAATAATAATAATAATAATAATAATAATAATAATAATGATAGTGGCCTAATAGAGGAAGGAAAATGGAAGCAGAGATGTGAACCACAGCACTGGCGTGATAGGCGAGGGAAAGGATGGGTGTGGGCTGGAGACCTGAGGAGATTTACTGCTACTCAGCCTTCAGCAATGACCACCGGGCAACTGGTGTGAAACTGTAAACCACTGTATTACTGTGGTCTATGAGAATGTGGAGAGGAGGGCTTGAGACTTGAAGAGACTTGCTATCACTCAACCCCCAGCGGTAACCACCAGGCAACTGGTCTGAGATTGCAAACAACAACAACAACAACAACAACAACAATACTGGACTATACCCGAAGATTAACAGATGCAATCCGCACCTGATGAAGGACGATGATCACAACGGTCGAAAAGTTGTGATGAAAACAACAAAGATGAGGAGAGGAGGATGTTGAACTTTGATTGCTTTTGAGTGAGGTAACTTTTCAGAAGAAGAAAAAAAATAATCGCTTTGAATTGAGAAATGAGAAAACACAATATTGAGGAATTTATTTTTAACTGAACGATTAAACCAAACAAAGAGAGTGTAGAATGATAAGGATTTCAAGACTATCTTCACCACTTTTTCTAATTTTTAATGCGAATACTTTCAATAACTTTGACTTGCAATTAACAGCAGGGAAGATAAGAGAAAACATTAAGGCTGATTCTTCATCAGGTTGTATTGAATATTGTTTTAGAGAAATCAAAGAACATTTATTAGATTTTTTTTTTCTTATCCAATTTTGTTCTTTTGAAATTTTTGTTTTTCTCTGTTTGAGTTTAGTTACTCCGTGAAAAAAAAAAGAAGAATGAAAGAGTATGGTTGAGGGAGGGAGAGGGGGGGGAGTTGGAGAGAAAATAGAAAAATAGAAAGAGAGAGAGAGAGGGAGAGAGAGAGAGAGAGGGAGAAATTGAAGAATATTTTAGTAGCAGAAACCAAAGAGGCGCTAGTGAAAGGAACAAAGCGATTGTAATTGAAAACTGAGAAGATGGCGGAGGAAGTGTTGGATTCATCAAAGGATCAAAGGACTAATTGCCCCTTTGAACCTTTGAAGGTTTACCGAAAGGTGAAAAGTCAGAGTAAGAGAATTGAAATAGCAATTTAGATGCTCCGTGTGAGGAGAGTCACTTCTTTCAATAGAAGGGTTTCAGTCAATAGTAAGAGCATTAAAATTCTATAACAAGCAAGATGAAATAAAAGCGAACTTGTAGATTGTAGATGCTGCTCTGAGGTTAGAATACAGAACTTGAAAAGATTTATTAATAATCTTATGTAGTATTGTTTTCATCTTATTCCTTTTACTTTAAAAAAAAATCTCAATTCCCACGTCTTCATTCTGCAAATAAACTAGCTCCAAGAACTGATTTGAACACGAATGTAAACATAGGTTTAGAGAAGGTTCTCTACATCTGTTATTTAATTACGTGAACCTCAATTTTGGGGTCCCTAAAATCATGTGACCTGCGAGCAACTACCCAGAGTCTCTATGCGATAAGATGGCTCTGGTATTTAGGACAGGAATTTCTTTTTGTACAGTGTGCCATATTAAAACATTCGCGGGAGGGAAGTTTTAGTAAAGTGATAAAATAAAAATCATTGATACTTTTTGATATCCATAGGATATTTCATGGTGCATGCATGATAAAAAAACAATTTGAAACAGATATATTAATTAAGAATCAGTACTAAACCCGTTAAGTTTAATATCGGTTTACTAATGGCCTAAAATTGCTTTCGACGGGCACAAATGGATCTGGAAATTTTGGCTTTCAAAATGGAAAGAGCTACAAGAATTATGGAATAAAATTAAATAGAACGTTTCTAAGAAAACAAAAGAAAAAGATGGAGAAGAGAATAACACTTGGGGACAACATAGAAATCAGACTCAAGAGACGGAAATAATGAAAGCATTTTTTACATTTTGTTTCTGAAGTTGCTTTTGTTGAAGATTACCGGAAATGGAAGAAACGACGTCCGAGGAATGCGAAACTGAATCTGATTTCAGATCTACATTTGTGGGATTTCGGTAGTCGTTCGGGAAATTTCATGAAAAGGGAGAAAAGAAGAAGAAGAAGAAGAAGAAGAAGAAGAAGAAGAAGAAGAAGAAGAAGAAGAAGAAGAAGAAGAAGAAGAAGAAGAAGAAGAAGAAGAAGATAGAGGGCGAGAGTCTATAGAAGTAGAAGACGAAGCAGATAAAGAGGATCTAGAAGGAAAGTAGAGGAAGAAGTAGAATTCAAAGAGGAAGAAGGGGGAATGAAAATTAGAAGAAGAAGAAGAAGAAGAAGAAGAACAACAACAACAACAACTATAACTACAACAACAGTAACAACAACTAGGAAAATAACAAGAAAACCAAGAATGTCAAATTGAAATAAAAGAGGCCGAAGCAATGGAAGACAAAGCAGCTAAAGAAGGACTAAAAGGGAAATAGACGAAGAAGAAGAAGGAAAAGAGAAAAAAGGAGAGACAGTGGAAATTAGGAGAAGAGGGAAAAGAAAAAGAAGGAGAAGAAAAAGAAGAGGAAAACCAAGGAAATCAAGATGGAGGTCAAGATGCTGAATAAGTAGAGGACAAAGCAGGTAAAAGAGAACAAGGAAGAAGAAGTGGAGGAAGTAGAAGCTGAAGAGGAAGAAGAGGAGGTGGGAAGAAAAAGAAGAAGAGGAAGTAGAGAAGAAGAAGAAAAAAAGAAAGAAATGTAGAGAAAAATAAAGCAAAACAGAAAGCGATAAAAAAGAGAAAGCGGTTGCATTTAAGATTGAAGATAAAAAGTAACAGACAACAAAGAAGAAAGGGAAAATCTAAAAATAACAAATTAGTAAAAATAAAGATAGACGGAACAAGAAAGAGGAAGAAAGAGAGGCTAAAAAAGAAGAAGAATTAAACGAAAGAAATGAGAGAAGATGAATAAAAGGTTGGAAGAAGAAAGGGAACGGTAGAAAAGATTAAAATAAAAAACAGAGAAAGAAGAAAGAAATGCAAAGGGAATGCAAGAAAGATATAGAGGATCAAAGAAAGATAATCGGCAGAGAGTGACTAAAGGAATTGGAAGAATGAAATTAAGACGAAAGGGGGGAACGGTCAGACGCAAAAAATACAAACGTTTAAAGCAAATTCTAGATAAGCGTGAAATAAAATCAAATCTCGAAATCTCAGTTGATTCTGAATACAACCTAAGGATAAGAGAGACCTGTACAGTATCGTTCTCACTTACTAACTAAACAGTGCGTCGCTGTAATCAAATGATGTCAAAGCCGGGATAAAGAATGGTATCAGATGGGCAAAGTACATTTTTTTCGATCCAGACAAATCGTCTCACAATTGTAGCCTTATGCCAGACATAATTAGCCGTAATAAAAAAAAATCATCTAATCATCTTTTTTGTCACCTAATTCCGTGCAATAACTTGGATTTACGGTTGCTTCTGTGACAGATGAGCAACAACGGAGATTGAAAACTATACATGTTTTTAGCTTGGGATTAGCAGCTGCTGTTTGTGATTGATGATTCAAATTATTTGATAACTAACTAATAAATAAATAAGGATTTGAATTAAAAAAAAAGCCTGTTTGCTTCGTTCAGACCAGGATGTTATGGTATAAACTTTCAAGCTTAAGAAAGAGAGGAAGGATTTTGTCCAGTCCGTAGATCCTACGGAAACCTATCAGAGAGAGAGAGAGAGAGAGAGAGAGAGAGAGAGAGAGAGAGAGAGAGAGAGAGAGAGAGAGAGAGAGAGAAAAGGAGAAAAAGAGAAAAAGAAAGAGAAAACGCAGGAAAGAAGAGAAAAGCTATGAGAGAAAAGACATAGAAATGGCACAAGAGACGAGCGAAAAAAAACCCCGATGAATTAAGAAGTTGAAAAAGAAAAAAAAATCAAAGCTAAAGGAAAGGAACAGAAAGAAGATGTAAAATATAAAAGACGGAAATGGGATCAGAGTAAAAAAAGGATTAGTTTATAAGGATAATTTTATACCAAGAATGTGAAAGAAAGAAAGAAGGTTTAATGAAGAGAGGTAAGAAGGGAAAAAACAGAGAAAAGAGATGAAGTGGTTAGAATGAACGAGTATGTAAGAAATAGAGAAAACGAAAAGAGAGAAGAGAACATAAAAAAACGAAAGAAAGAAAGAAAGAAAGAAATAAGGAAAGAAAGAAAGGAAAACCGAAAAAAAAAGAAAGGAAATTTGATAAAAAGGGAGGAAATTAACGAGAAGTAGAAAGGGGAGAGGGAGACGAAAAGAGGGAAAAATAGTGAAAATGAAATAGGGAGAAAAATAAAATGAAAAAAGGTGGGGAAAAGAGTGGAAAAGAAAGAGTAAGAAATGACAAGATGAAAGGAAAAAAAGAAAGGGACACGAGAATGAAAAAAGAGAATACAGAAAGAAAGAAATAACGAAAGAATAGAAGAGCGAAAAATAAAACTAAAGACAGAAAGAAAAAAAAAAGAAAAAGGAAGGAAAGGCAAAATTGAAAAATCGGTGACTATGACGGGTCGGACGTGAAATAATTAATTTTGTATATATTCTCCTATGAGTGAGTATAAATGCGTTTATAAATACATAAATGTGTTAGTATATCCGTGTCGGCGAATACAGGTATGTATATATGTTTAGTTGTGTTTATATGAATTCGTAAATTTGTGTGTGTGCGTATATGTGTGTGCATGTATGTGTGTGTGTGTGTGTGAGAGAGAGAGAAAGAGAGAGAGAGAGAGAGAGAGAGAGAGAGAGAGAGAGAGAGAGAGAGAGAGAGAGAGAGAGAGAGAAACTCCGCAGATTGGATAAGAGGAAGCCAAAAGCGAGAACTCGTAGGAATCATAATTCGACACCGGGCAATATTAATACGGAGCTAACCCTTTCTTTGGCTATTGATTAGGGCGAACACTTCCTTTCATGTAACGACGTATTCCTGAAGACAGTGGAGGACAATGGAACGGATACAGGTCTCGCGGAAGTCTCATTCACTGGCGAGATGTGGAGGATGATGCATGCAACTGAAAAGGAAGAGAGATACAGTGTCAGAGAGGCAGACGTATAAAAAGGCAGTGACGGTGGTAAAGGAATAAAAAGATAGAAGAGAAAAATGAGATAGATAGATAGATAGATAAATAGATAGGTTTGGTTAGTCGCTTAATAGAAACTGTCTTTTTTGCAAAATGTCGTATTGGGGGTGATCACATCAAAAATTGGAAATGAATAAGTTATCAATGAATAAGTTAATCCTCATGCCCTTTGTTGGGCAGTGATTACTAAAGATTGAAAAGAAACAAGCACGAATGAATAAATTATCAAGGAATATAATAATCCTCATGCCTTTTGTTAGGCAGTGATCATTGAAGATAGAAAAAACAAACAAGCGCCAATGAATGAGTTATCAATGAATAAGTTGATTATTATGCCTTTTGTTGGGCTGTGATCATTAAAGATTGAGAGAAAAATGCAAACAACCACGAATGAATAGGTTATCAATGATTAAGTTAATTCACATGCCTTTTGTTGGGCAGTGATCACTTAAGATTGAAAAACCCAAACAAGCGTGAATGCTACTGGACACAAACTAAGGGGCCAATTTAGCATACCTGCCCCTTCTTAAAACATATTCAAGGAGGTAACATTAAAAAAAAAAAAGTAAATGTTCAAATTTTCAGCCTTCTAGCTTCATTGTTCCAGCCTGCACGCATGATAAATAGCCAGCCAGCTTTACAACTGAAGAAACCAATGTTGACTGTTTGGTTGATAGTTTTCGCTGACAGTTTTCAATAATATATACATAGATGAGAGTCAGAGAGAGAAAGAGAGAGAGAGAGTCACAGAGAGAGAGAGAGTCAGAGAGAGAGAGAGAGAGAGATAGACAGACAGACAGACAGACAGAAGAAGAGAAAGTGTTGGAAATGGATGATAGAATAGACGGACATTTCGGAACCTTTCTTAACAGAGTTATTCTTTTTTCTATTTTGCTTCGTCCATTATTTCTTTTCATGTTGTATTTTTCATTTTACAGGGTTTTTTTTCTCTCTATTTCTTTTTAATATGGGAAGGCACGGATTTTTCCTTTCTTACTTTATCAATATTATACGTGTTTTATTGTTGATATTACTATGGCTGTTCATACTTCTGAATATGCTTTTTTTATACTGAAATTATATTTTATCTAATCACATGTTTTTTTAATAAAAAAATAAATATATCGAGTGCATTTTCCTTCTATCCTTCGATAATTCATCATATACATCTGGTTTGTCACTCAATAGAAACCATCACATGACCAATATCTTTTGTCGTGTTGTGGATGATCAGTTAAAAAATTGTTAAGATAGGTGATCATTGAATAAGATATTTCTCTCTCCTAATATTCGGTAGTAATCATAAAGAAAAAGTCCGAATATTAAAAAAACAAGCAAGTCCTTTTCAGCAAAGACTTCCATTGCTAATAATCCCCCTTGTCATAGGGAGGTGAATTTGAAGAAAAAAAAAGACCCAAAATGGTTTTTAGACATTGTTAGTAAAAGCTAATGATATCAGCCCTCTAACTCCATTGGTTCAACCTGTTCGCGCGACTCATACATAGGCAGCCAATCAGTCAGCTAGACCAACTCAAAAACCGAAGAAACATGTTGACAGTTTTAGTTGATGGTTTCTGATGCTTCATACCATAAATAGTTATTGCTAGGGATGAATTGATCGCAAATCTTTCCAAAATTTCTTTATTTTCTTTTCAATATTCTTACCAACATCAACAGTGGATTGTTATCATCGTACTTTTTGTAACACTGGACATTAAGTGAAAACACGTCTCCTAAAATCCCCAGCACTTTCCTCGGTATTCTGTTTGATTTCGATTCAGGGTTTTCGGAAGGCTGCCGCTGCTGCTATCATTATTATTATTATCATCATCATCATCATCATCATTATTATTATTATTATTATTATTATTATTATCATTATTATTATTATTATTATGTTGCTGCTGCTGCTGATGTTGTTGTTGTTGTTGTTATTGCTGCTTATATAGTAATAGTAGTATCTTGTGGTTTTTGCTAGAGGACAAGCAAGCGGCACCAACCAAGACTCATACATGTTGTAGCATCCACCTCACTGTCACCTGGATGGTTATAATCTTTCTGTGGGTTTTTAAATTTTTTTCTAAACATTTTGGATGACGTTTTGGGTCTGTTTCAAGCTCTCCAATAATGATGGTTGCGGCTGTCTCCTTCATATTCTGCTTCTTGTCGTAGAACTTTGGCAAAATCGAGATACATATCCAGCTTTTCACTCTTTCAGTTCCGATCTTTGGTCTGTTGGAGTGGCGAGATCCACAGACAATTTTCTTCTCTCTTTCTGATGAATACATCTGATTTCCTGGCTTAAACTGGATGATTCGTTTGTATTTCGAAGCTTAGAAGAATTTTTACTTTTTCTTTTCTCAAAGACAACTTCTGGATAGTGCTTATGCCATTGGCTTGCAGAGTCAAGTCATCTGCGAAGTCATCATAACAGTCATGTTATTTAAGACTTAGTTTAACTTAACATGGTATATTCATTAATTTACGATTGACTGATTTACCAGTGACATTGACTATATTAGTTTATCTTGTCTATCTTGGCCATAATTTAGTTCATTTGTTCGTTCTTTCTTTGATTTTATTCTATCATCATCATCATCATCATCATCATCATCATCATCATCATCATTATTATTATTATCATCATAATTATCATTATCATCGCTGATATTGATCATGTTGTTGCTGCTGTTTTTGTTGTTTTTCCTTTGTCTTGATGGTTTTAATGCAGATTTCATCACAGTTTTCCCATTATTAATCTATCTGTTAATACTGTTATTATCATTTACAGTAACGATTATTTGAGTGAATAACTATCATTTTCTTTTTCTTCTTCGTCAAGTTATGATTGTCATCTATATTATGATTATTTTTGGTTCTTCTCCTCCATTTTCCTTATCAATACTATTTTTGTCTCTATTCTAAGTATCATTTTTCATGAACAATTATTATTTCTTCTTCTTCTTCTTCTTCTTCTTCTTCTTCTTCCACAACCCACACTTCTTTCCTTTCTTCTCTCTCTTCTTTTTTTTAACAATTATTTTTATTATTACTATTAAGTATGACTATCTTATTGGGTTTTTTTTTCTTTTCTCCGTTTTCCTCTTTCTCTCTGACCATCTTTCTCTTTATCAACGGAAATTACAAAATATGCCCCTGTGAGGTAAGACTATAACGACGTCCTGAACAAGTCGCCATTAATTCCTATTTGCTAATATTTGAAGCCAACATAGTTCGCTGATGGAAAAGAAAGGAGGGAGAGTTACCGACTTTTCTGCCAACTGAATCGCGTCAGTGTTACTACTATCTCCCCCACCCCCACAAACAGACCACTCCCAATTCTGCACCATTCTCCTGTGTTCCTTCCAAACGTTCTTTTCTAATTCTTTATTTGGCTGAAATGTCTTGTACAACCAACTTTCCCAACTCATTGGCACTTCAGAGCCAAAGTCTGGTTCCAGCTTCCATCTTTTAAAACTATTTCGTCTGAGCTTTTCCAGTAATTTCGTTTGTGGAGTATTCTTCTCCACGCAACTTCGGTTTTATATCGATATATTTGTCTTTTCCTCCCAAACGGTGATTCAAGATACTCCTAAAAAGTGTAGGATCAGAACATGCAAAAAATCCACGGAAGGTTTGGTATTTATAACATTTTAATGGGTTTTAATGGGTATTCTATTTACGACATTTCCATGATGCCAAACTGAACTCTAAGGATATATTTCCAGCGGAAAACACTATGATGTCATATTAGGTGACCTTTTATGTCCACTTTTATTGTTAGAAAGATTTTTTTGATGATTTCATATTCAGACAACACAATTCTTTGTTAAGTTTTTTCATGTTAATCATTCCCCCCAACACAAAATTATGGGATAGGGGTTTTTATTTGTGATGTAACTATACTGCTGGAACCTTTACTTCATTGATAAATAATTTCTCAAAATTGGAGATTTTAGGTTTTGTAGATTAAATGAGGACTTCAACATTTCATTTTAGAGATCAAAATCGATAAGAAATTTCTATTTTTCACCTTTAAGGTTCAAAATCGAGAAGATTTTTTCGTCTTTGAGGGTCAAGTCCAAGGGAGATTTTTTCTTACTTTCAGGGGTCAAATTACTGAAAGAAAAATTGTATTCTCTTTTAGGCGTTAAAACCAAAGGAACATTTATTTTCACTTTGGAGGGTCAAAATCCCGATGTCAGATTTTTTCTCTTTTAGGAGTCAAAGTGTAGGGGAACCATTCTTAAATTTTGGGGGAAAAATAAGAAGATTTTTTCAGTAGACAAAATCAAGGATTTCTATTCTCCTTTTGGAGATCAAAATCAGTGGGGGAGATTAATTTCGCTTTCAGTGGTCAAAAACAAGGGAGGACTTCTTTTCCCTTCAAGAAGTCAAAATCAAGGCGAATCTTTTCCACTTTTTGAGATAAA
>OY735198.1:65927184-65997184 GCA_963457665.1 Thysanoteuthis rhombus | reverse complement strand
AAGTATATAAAGAGAGCAGTTGGAATCAATGAGGTGAAGGAAAACCAAATAGACGAAAGAAAAAAAGAAAAACTAAAAGAAAAGATTTGAGTTAAGGATGGAAAACAGGAAGAATGAATCAAGTAAAGATAGAGAAGTAGATAAAACGAACAAAGAAAAGAAGGGAAAACAGGAAGAATGATAAAAAGGAGAGAAAGAGACCTGCTTAATAACCAAAGTAAAGGTAACAGAAATAAACGAAGTACAGAAAGGAAAAATAGAAATAATTAACAAAGTAAAGGAAAACAGGAAGAATAAACAAAGTGGAGAAAGGTTAATAGAAATGATCAAATGAAGGAAACAGGAATAAAGTAAAGAGAGGAAAATAGAGGGAATAGATTAAATGGAAAAGGGACAACAAAAAGAATAAACCACGTAAAGAAAGAAAGGGGGAAAGAAAGGAGGAAGACATAAAGAAAGAGAGGAAGAATGAAGAAGGTGGAAAGAAGGAAACAGATAGAAAAACACTGGAAAGGATATAGATCAGAAAAAATGCTCTATGCACATAAAAGGAATAAAGGAAGAGAGAAAAGAAAGAAAGGAAAGAAAGAAAGAGAAAGAGAAGAACCTAGATAGGAGAAACATGTTGAAAGAGAAAAATAAATGAAGGATCAAATTTGCCTTTAAAAATGACCCTATGCCAGATTTAGTAAATCTCAATAGATATCAATATCTACTCAGCTTACCTCTGGTCACCTAGCTGTCTGAAAATTGTTGATGAGTTTGTCAATCATGTCATAACTATTGAACAGTGAGTTCAAGCTTGTGGCCACGTATCGAAACTACTAAGTTGAGCTTAGTGCAGTACAAATGCAAATACCCTATAAGAAATGAATTCACGGCGGTAGTAGCAGGTCTCGGAGACTACCGTGCTAACCATTTCTACATGGAAAGGCGCCCGAGCTTATTGAATAGAGATAATTGTGAGAACTTGTTTCCCGAATGCACACTTTAGTTACAAAATGATCTACCTAGTTCATTGGTCAGAATGTTACTTTTGCAGTGCGCTTGATCCTCATTGAATGCGCTACAGTCCTCGCCTTGAGTCAACCTAATCCAAGCTTACTGAATGAAGATGGAGACATCACCGTGGAGAAGTTATCAGGTAAGCTCGTTTCATTACTAACAAGTTCGATCAACACTAGACATATCAACTTATTGTCTTGTGCCAGTCTATGTAAACTTTATTAAAAAAGAGAAAGATCATGGAAAGTTCAAGAATTTATTGGACAGACAGAGAGGGGGGAGAGAGAAAGAGTAAGATAGAGAGAGAGATATTGGAGGGGCAAATGGAGTAAAATATAAAAAAAAGACGTTTGCATGAATGGTATTATTTAACCAACTTTGTGTAACAATCTGTTCTTATGGGGGTTAAGACAAATAGGAAATTGATGGAAATAAGTGAAAAGAGAGAGACAGACAAGTGACCTCATGCCAGACTCAGCAAGGACATATTAGATAAGCGTATGAATATGAAATTAGAACTCACTAAAGTAAATAAACACAATTACTTAAGCATATTAGAATGTTTCTGTTGCAGACCTTTGCAAGTGAATTTGATCCCCAATGGACTCTTTATGGTTGTGGGCGTATATTTAGCTGAACCAACGTTAGTAAAAAAAAAAAAAAATAACGATAAGCTTATAAAACAATAAGATACGTCTTGTCGTAGGACAATGGCTGGTATGTTGGTTTCCCACTGTGTGCCCAACGATCGATGCCTTGTGTCAGACTGAACTAAGCTGAGTACATAGACACACATCTGAAGTCCTTAGTGAAGAACGAACTCACTACACAGCAGCAACTGTCTGCTTGACTAAGTCGCTGAAAATGTTCCTCTTCAGTTAATCTCTTCCATTATTTAACTACTTTCACAAACTCTTGCTATCCATCCCGCAAGAGATTTATTTAATTTGATTTGTTAGCGCAATCGTTTAAAAACTTTCCAAAGATTTAATACATTTTTCAACAATATATTTCCCTTTTATTATATTATACCTTTGAACTTTTAATTCAATAACTCGAAAGTAATTGACTTAGATTAATTGAAAAATGGAATGAAAACAGTGATAACCTTTGATTATTTAAATAAAAAATAACAACTAAAAAAAACAAAATAGCAATAATTCAATTCTTCCAAACTTATCAAAATTGTTTCTGTAATCTGCTGCTCATTCTTAATTCTAGTTTTTTTTATAGAATCATTTAGAAGAATGCGTGTAGCGGTCACCTGCGAGTACCCCCCGTCAAAGAGGGGAATTTACATTTAGACAAATGGACAACAGCGACAGGACCGGCTGCTGAACTGACTAACACCGAGCTGCACCGGTTCGAAACGAGTCAAACCAACCACTCCAAGTCACGGATCGAACTCAACGGAAACGGTGAGATAACTCGACTAATTCCAGTGCCAAAGGAGACACAAAAGACAGTTTGTTGCAGAAAAAGGAGGTGGAGTCTTTATTGATACTTCCAGTGCAATGACCTTTTCATCGAGCCTCGCTTCTGTTCTAGATAACAAATGGATCTTTCTTCTGAGCAACGCTGCGTTTCCGCTCTTTTCAATTCTCCTTATTATAACGTGTCATCTTCTGGGAATTGTCAATGAGTTTTTCTCTGTGAAATTACCATTGATAACGCGACATGGAGGCGGAAGTTCTTCCATCTCTCGCCGAACAACAACTCTTTAGCAGTCACATTGTTTCCAAATTAAGCTTCTGTTTGTCACAATACTAAAGAATGAATAGGTTGAATTAAAATCATAAAGTCAAAGTTAAAAGTCAAGAAATACTATTGCAGGTCAGATCGAACTGTATTATTCATATCGTATTATGTATAATTGCTTTTTTCAAGGGCAACACTTATTTTTATTTTTTTTCTTATGTACTTGATTATTATTTCATTAAAAAGAATTGCCATACTACGAAACGATTAGTAAAACTGAATAAACAAGAAGTACAAATTAAAGCTGCAGTTTTAAATGGTATTTGCATGCTTGAGTAGAGACATCTTATTTCTGTATTTGCCGATATATATGGATAGAAATAAAATTTGCTAATAGTACCCAGCATCCAATGCACTGGTATTATGACTAGGGGGCTGTTACTAATTCACGAAAAAGACAGCTATGGGGCTTGGATGAATTGCAGTGATAGGTAATTCCTCAAATACTCTTGCAAACCATGCGTTTTATAGACCAGTATATTTTTTAAAATTACAAAATGGTGGTTTAGATAACTGGATATCTATCAGTGGGTCCAGAGGTTTGTGTTCAAGCTCAATTAAAAGCAGAGATTTCAAGAGTCCATTTTTAAGGTAGTAAGTCAGATAGGCATGAGCTTACAGAAACGAACATAGGTTAGCGCTAAAACAAATTGGTTCTCAAACTGTGTGCCGCAACACAATCATCAGCCTACAGAAATGGTAGATTAATGGAGAATATCCCAGCTATTTATGACAAGCTTATAATACATAACTAGATCTAAATTATCCACGTTGAAAAACGTATAAATTTGAAGGACATAAGATGTGCTTTAATTTGTCCATGGTTTAGTAGTTACATACATTGAAGAAGATAAAAAATAATCACATTTTCTAAAACTATATGCTCGAGTCCCTGAGTTAAGTGACACCACTAATATATATATATATATATGTGTGTGTGTGTGTGTGTATGTGTGTGTAAAGGAGGCACAAATCCTCATTTCTTTTTTTTGTCATTTTTTCTAGTTTAGGTGCTAGAAAAAATAGATAGTTGTAGACATTTTTGCAATGAATGTTTGACTCTCTCCCCCATCTCTCTCTCTCTATATATATATATACATATACGTATAAATAGATTGATAGAGAGAGAGAGAGAGAGAGAGAGAGAGAGAGAGAGAGAGAGGAGAGCAATATACATGTGTGTATGAATATATAAGAGAGAGAGGGGGGAAGAGAATTTCTACGCACAGCCTTATCAAATATATAATTTAAGCTAATTAAGATGTAATAAGGCCTATATATTTCCCTTGTAGAAAATAACTGTTTCCTTGGAGAATTAGCTTTCAAAATCTTGGTTCAGACCGGACACTGGCTTGAATATACCTGCTTAACGATCAACCGCACTTACGGCTGAGAACGATTGTGCCAACTACTTTCGAAAATGTTTAACGCTTTGCCGAAGTGGAAAGACAAATTCATGAAATATTACGGTACTTTCATAAAATTTAGGAAATGACAGCTGCCGATCAGTTAACAACTAGGAAAATGGACTGAGTCCCATGAGTTCAAACTCCGACTGAGACTGGCATTAATACCCTAATACCAGAATATGACTCCTACTCCCAGCTATAGGTGGAACAGCGTTTGGCAAAGTGAGAAGAGTCCAATATAAAGCTCGATAAGGCCTCGGAAGTGCATGGTGTGGTGTGGTTATTTTCCATGTAGAAAATGGTAAAGTAAGTAATGCTACCTCGGGTTCGGGTGCTCGTTGACTTCGTCTCAGAAACCTTGAAGAACCCAGAGACGAGGAGGAGTATCATATAAGTGAAGCAAGGATAGAAATAGCTGTTACTGTGACCAGCATAAGGATGATTTCTATCATAAAATATACGATGAAAACAAGACAGAGCACTCCAATTGGCTTATCTAAAAGAGTTAGAACTGCAACGCCACTATGCGAATAACAAACCCTTTTCACTACAAGATCTTTTCTTTCCGACGTTCCAGATTGAAAATTGGTGTTTGCACTTTTTGTTTTTCATTTTATTCATATTTTACGTTTTGGATGATAAAGTATTCAACTTTGGCATCTATTTTTATAGAGGTTTTTTCTTTCATTATATATTTTTCGGTAGGTAATTTTCAAAATTAATGTTTCCTGCAAAATATTGTATTATTTATAATATAAATATAAAGATAAACGGATTCATAAACGAATAAAAAGGGTATTAAAATACTTTTAGACCTCTTTGTTTCTAGCAAATACTGTTAGATGAGAAAAGATCTATGAAAAAAGAAACTGACCGACATTTTTAATTGTGGCAAATTATTGTACAAAAATGTACAATTAAATATTCAGTGGAAGACCCCTCACCTCCGAAAAAAGGCATAAAAACAGCTAAGGATTTTGACTACAGTCGTTAAATTGGTTATTACTTCTATTTCAATGAGTTCTCGGTGATCCCATTTCTAAAAAAAAGGTATTCATCGTCAAGTCTTCGGAACCATTTAAATTATACCTTCACGACTATAGTTCACCAAACCTATAGCCTTTGGGGAGGTGGGGTCACCTGATATATATCAACTCAAAGTACACACACACACACACAAGATGGTGGGATGAGACACTAGGGAAGCCTAATCGCGGTCGATATGGGAGGACATAGGAGAGGCCTTTGTCCAGCAGTGAACTTTAATGGCTGCTGCTGCAGATGATGATGAAGATATATACGCACACACACTAAAACGCGTCTCAGTTGCTGTAATCGCCGTAGCGGGAATAGCTGTAACTCAGATTGTATTATAAGATTTTAAAATAACATTGTAGTTCAGATCTTAAATGGCGTTTACTTATAATCTGTTTACACTCAGACTACCTTATTATGCCATGTTTTGAAAGCCCCCACCATCCTTTCCTCTTGCCCTGTTCAAGATTTTCTCTCCATAATCAACACCCAAACCCAATCCCCTTGAAATGATGTCAGTACGAGTATTTCAAGGAAGAAGAAAAAAAAGATGGCGCTTATCACTAAAGTAGGTAGCGAACGAAAATTCTGCTTGTGTGTAGATTTTATTGAGTGCTGATGGCACACGACTTGTCCCTGGCATTCCTTTGTTCCTCTTTCAGCAACACGACGTGTTAATGGCCGCGTAAAGACCTCTTTAGCCAACACCCACAATGCATCTGTTAATGGAAGCACTTCCGCTCCGAGTTATAGATCCGGGGAAGGCTGTTTTATTTGCCATTGGTCAGAATAAGGATACAATTACTTTGCAATGCTGTGAAGACTTTCAGGCTTCTCTGTATGCCCAACATGAAACTTAATGCGTCGGGGGAATTGTGTGAAGAGTATTTTCCGTTTACAGTTGAAAGATGTATTTACTTAATAGCATTCTCTTCAGTCAGCGTCTGACCTGCGAGAGGAGACTTCACGCACCTTCAAATTGTTTTCCACTGTTCTCTTAATAATGGCATAGTCTTTAGCAAAAGCTGGTGACTTATGCCCTTTTTGAAATGACTACAGACGAATGGACTGAGTATTTATAAAGGAAAGTGACTCGTTCGATGTTTAAGAAGAAGGAATGTTAGAAAGGTGCTCTGTAATGAATAGAAATACAAAGAATAAAAGTCAAACCGTTTGCAAAGGACTGCTTATATAATTTGTTACATAAAGAGAAATATACTTTATAATTATCATCAGCAGCTTTTTAACGATCGTCATTAGACACAGAACTTCAAGATCACCTAGTCTTCTCTATCGTGGACGTCGAGGAGCGAATACTTCCTAAAGTCGTCCAGTTTGTCATGCTATCTTGCTTTTAGCTTATCAGAGTTTCGAATATGATCACTGGGGATCCACGCTGTGAATCGTGATGCCAAGTGCTTGCCTGACACTCTTATAACCTGACTAATCCACTGCTATTAGTGTTTTGTAATGAATTCTATAACATCCTTCTGACTCTTGCTGTTTCTTGGATATACTATACTGTCTTATAAGGAACCTCGTGGGGATTACAATTATATCAACATATACATCGATTCCTCACCTTTATTAACTATCGTCACTTCAAGTTTTCTTTTTGTTATTTCCTTGGGAACTTCATTTAAAGCGACCAAGTTCAATACATCCGAAGCCAATTTATTGATAACCCCGGCTTAAATTTTGATTGGCTATTTGTTCTCAAATGAATTCAGTCATTGGATCAAAGTAGCCAAAAACTTATGGTTTTTGACTTGCTTTAATACTGGGTAATGCACTGGGCCATTTTCTCATCCTGATATTGATGTATCCAGTTTCTTTTTAGAATTTGTTTTACTTCATCTTCATTTATAGTGGATTCCCTGCCCCAACAGTGTAAGCCTACGTTGTCTGAAACACTTTTCAAATGATTTTCCTTTTAGGTAACAATAAATAATTAATTTGTGATCCACCTTATTCTTATTCTTTCTCCTTTTGATGTCAAGTCGTATTTATTACATCACGAGTTTTGGCTTGAAACTTAGGCAGGCAAAGATGTTATAACTTGATAAGTTGATTGACAGCAAGTCTCCTCAAGTCTCCTACCCTCCTTTGCACCTTCTCATAGACCACTGCAATACTGTGGCTTACAGTTCCACACCAGTTGCCCGGAGGTCATTACTGAAGGCTGAGTGACAGTGAGTCTCCTCTGATCTTCTCTCCCTCGCCTATCACGCCAGTGCTGTGGCTCACATCTCCGCTTACATTTTCCTTCCTCTGTTAGGCCACTGCTAAGATTTAGTATCGCAGACCTTATATTTCTCGCACTCTCTTCGGTATCCGTGTGGTTCCTAGCAGTGCTGTGGTCTATTATTATTTGAGGCCATTTGAACAAATCAAGTGAGCGAAACCTTGAAGGAATCAGTCAAGACTTTTGGGAGGAGAGTTCAGTGGCTACTTTTGACAAGAAAGAAAAACTCATCACTATCATAGATTTATCGAAGAAAGAGAAAGCAAACAACGTATTGTAGTTATACTGAGTATGATTCTGTAAGATCTGCCATTAATTATAGTCTTAATCTTCCTGTTCACCATCTCGTTCTTTTTTCCTGCTCCTCAATGATAATCATAATCATAATAGATGTTTCCGTCATAGCAGTAGTAGTGGTAGTCATATAGAACGATGTTGAGCATGGTACAATGGGTGTCACTGGTTTGTCCATCACGAGTCCTCGTCATTGGGCCGGAAAAAAAAAGTAACGTAAGAGAATAAGAATTGTATATTCTGCGTGTGTTCCAACTCGCTTCCTTTCGTGCCGGAATAGCTGTTAGGACCGAGCTAATGTCTGCGAATAAGTTTCCCTATTTTCTTGCATTCCTGTATTGTTATTGTCTGACACGTTTTGATTCAAGTAGACAATGACGCCGGGGAAAAGACGTCGATACGCCTGGCTCGGGTAGCCACGATTTCTTGGCAATATTCCGTTTTTTAAACAACCGACTCCGAAATCTGTACGATTATTTAGCACCACTAAAAAAAAAAAATTACGTTTCCGAAAGAAGGCTGAAAAAAAGAAACAAAACAAAAAAAAACGAAGTCCATGAGATACGAACGGAACTGATTTGTAATATGTTGATGAAAGCAAAATAAAAAAAAGAAAAAAAAGAAAGGAAGCGGTGATTATTAAGTACATGAGACGAACAAGAAAGAATGGAAATCAAGAGACGAGAGAAGAAAAGAAATGTGGATATTTGAAAAGCGAAATTGCCAAGAAAAATAAAGAATGAGAAAAGAAATGAAGGAGATAATTGTATGCACTATTGATATAATTCTAAAGTAGGGTCATCCCCGTAGGTGTGGTAATCGCGGGAGAATACAGCGAATATAGTGACCAGATAATGAATAGCTAGCTAGCTTAGATAGAAAAAAAATCCCCTTCACCCTTCTGCCTCCTGATTCTTACCTTTATTGTTATAATTGTCGTCATTATTATTAATTCTTATATTTCTCTTCTCATCACCCGTTACACTATTTCCATCGACAAAAGCAGAGTCAATAATAAAGACACTTGTAGTGATATGGAGATTCTGTCCAGTAAAGCTATGAATGGATGTGTGAGTTTTTGTGGAAAAAATATCTTTTCTATCTTAAGGTTTCGGGAGGTTGACTTCGTACGATCGGAAAGTGCTGGATTCCCACGCCACATGTTTTTTCTTCGCTCTCTGATTAATCTATCCTTTGAAGATTTCATAACATCTACACTCACCAAAAAATATTCATCTGCATTTCTGCATGGGATTGTATTTGAGGAAAGAGAGTTTTCATTGAATTAAAAAAACAAAAAAACCAAACACATCCTAAAACACATGTAATGGATAGTATTATGCTATTAAATTATGATGCTAATTTTGCACAAAATTATTCAGATTGGTCAAATTACCCGAACTTGGTAGGTCAGCACTTACATAAGTAGGTGCAGAGTAGCATAAAGGTTACCAATATGGAAATCACTGTACTGTTTAAGTTTGAAGGTAAGGTTGTAGATATTCACCTCGTAGTGATGCTCCTAGGAGAGTCACGAACACACTTATCCCCTGAGTTATCGATAAATAGCAGGTCAGTTGGCACCCTATAACCCTCCTACGCAGTCCATCTAAGAAAAAGATACTCTTATCCCCACCCCAAACTTAGTAGTTGCCATACCTAGTCCCAAGCCTGTGTAAATGAAGAGTGTCTGTCGAGAGGTTAGCAACTCCAACCAATAAGATTGACGGAGCAGCAGAGTGGTGGCGGCTCTATGCTCCATATGGATTCTACAAGAACAAACAAAAACAATCTTCCTTCATGATATTTTTCTTATCCTGTGGAATTATACAGAAGGTTTGTTTCATATTCAACACCGGCCATTGTACTTAGATTCCCGGCCATAAGTCAAGTTGTTTGAATTCGTTCTCTGATCTCATCCACTCACCACTGGGACGGGGGAATTACTTTGGACTTCTTCATTTTGGCTCTTTTATCAAAGTTTGAACTCTGATTATCAGCATGAGGTCTACGACCGGAAGTCCGTAAAAGTTGCGTGCAGGCATTTGCTATAGTTCGCATTATACACATGCCTTTACCGTCACAAAGTTACGTCATGGGTTTGAGCAGTTGCTAGTCATTCATTGTCCCTTCTCTCAATAGAGAAATCTGATGAATAAACTTTTAAGGAGCTTGGTAGTGGACAAATTATGCCCTACGTTCTTTGATCAATTCAGTTAAGGGTCACACAACCAAGGATGTAACATCCAGTTGATGAGAGAGTCGACCACTGATGACTCTGGTTTTGTTATCTGTTGATTAAAAGCGACGGACACATTTCAATGTGACTAATACTCGCTGGATTAATTGATTATCTGAAATCAGATATGATGAAATCAGTGAAACAAGGTAATAATTATGGCGTGTGTGCATGGAGAGGAGATATTGCTTATCACTTATTCGATATTACGTATGCATATTGGCATGCGTATGGATATGGTATTTATCACATGTTGTGCAAAAGGTTTTACAAGATTGATAAGGTTTTTACAGATGAAATGTCTATGAATCGTAGTACGAAGAATGATAAAAAAGGGATAGAAATTCAATTGATAAACGACCCATTTGAAACAAAAACCCTTTTCCAACCATCATCTAATGATAATATACTATCACCCTAAACTTCTTTAGGTGTGCGGGTCACAAATTCAGTAAAGATCACGAATAATTGCTACAATATTTTATTACGGATATGTAGTTGAAAATGTTTGCAAAATAATCTGCAAAAGAGAAATTATTGTTTACCTAATAAATGAATGAACCACTGAAGTTTTTTTTCCTTTTTATCTAAAATCCTTAATCCATTCAAGCTTTATCAAATGAACAACTTCATGTTCTCACGAGAGTTGAAACTCATTCATTAGAAGGCTTTATTCAAATTTCTTCAAATGCAAGTTGATTGGTTGATACATAGTCAATGGCGGTTGACTGCTTTCCAACCAAATTCTCTTTGGAAGCTTCTATTAAGTTTTGACACGTGTCCAGTTGGAATTGTGCCATTCTTTAACGTTCCAATTGGTTTAGATTTGAAGAGTTTTGTTTATTGATCGTCTTTCTATTGGACTCAAATCCGGTCTCAAGGCTGCATTTTCCAGAATATTGATTTTCTTTGGCAGGAAGCTCTTTCTCACAGTTGATGTCGAGAATCAGGACTGAGATGCTAAGGAATCAAGACAGCTAATATCAGGGAGCCTGGAATCAGAAATAAACAATGTTTAATACGACAGAAGTGTAGAAGTTTAAAGTGTTTATGCTTATCAAGTTTGAACAATGCTTTCATAACAATTTTCATCAGAAAAGCTGCGGGTTTGAAGCGTCTCTTATCTGGAGAAGTTTATAAAAACGTATGTCAGGATGTTGAAGCGGCCACCACAGATCGATTGTTGGCATGTTAGTCTGGAAGCCCATAGTTAGAGAGTTCGATTCCCACCAGGTATCTAACTATTGAGGCCTCGCACCATGCGAGGCTTAGATCTGTTGAAAGGATAATAAGCGCTGAATGTAGAACGTTGTAATTCATTGATAGTGAGTCGGATCCTGACGGGGTGCTCCATGACTGTAGCATGGAGCAGGGTTAGATTTTGTCCGAAGAATTTTGATAGTCTGACGGAGACCAGTTAACAAACAAGGCGGGCAACCTATTGCTTGTGAGTTCAATCCTCACTGAAGGTACCAATTATTGATGCTAAGCTTAGTCAAAAACAAAAGCAAAACAATATTGGCCAAGTAACGGAAAGCAAGTTAGTCCAGTTATCGAAAACTGGTTCGATCCTCACAGATCTTTAATAGATCATCTTCAAGAGAATCTTCGTCAAAAATACAAATGTATAGCGTTGAGCAAAGGTAAAAAAATCTAGTTTAATCGTCCATTATTAGATGGATTCTCCCAATGTGCCCAACCAATGAAAGATAAATCATGAACAGATACTGCAATGTACTCTGAATGTTTTCGTATATATTTGAACTACTACTAATCTTATTCAAATATCCGGTGTCCTGAATAATTTCGTTGACTCTGCCTATTCTTTCAATAAATAAAAATGTTTGGAGCATTTCACTCGTCGAGGTATTTCATAAAACAATTTCACAGAAATTTAACAATGAAATTAAGGATAAAAATATCAGTTAAAAGAGCACGTTGTATCTGGTTGTCTTTAGTTATCAGTAACTACTTTTCATCTGTATATCTTTAATAACACCCCCAGTTTAAGGAACCGGCTGTTTAAGGAGATCTTGTTGAAAGATATTTTTAATCTAAAATAATTCCTTTCTCCAACATTAAGCTGCATATATCTTGATCAGCATATGCACACAAACACATGTACATTCATAAATATATATATATATATATATATATATATACATGTGTGTGTGTGCGTGTGTGTATGTGTGCGAATATTTGTGCGTATGTGTGTGTTTGCGTGTGCACGTATGTATTTATACATTATATATGTATGACTTTATCAATATACGAGTTAATCATGTCCATACGTACAAATATGCATCCATAGTTAGAATTAAGATACTGCAACATATCATATTCCAGTATATATATATATATATATATATGTATATATATATATATATATATATATATGTGTGTGTGTGTGTGTGTGTGTGTGCGTGTGTGTGTATGTGTATATGTATGTATTCAATTCTCTTCCTCATAGCTACGACCACTATCTCTATCCTGTCCACGTACTTCGGTTTTTGTACACATTACCCCTTTGTCCTACCCTAACTCCCCCACCTTCGCTTACAAAAGAAACCCTGTTAGCACTCAACTGACAAAACACCTACTTAAACCTCCAAAACTCCTCCTGACACTTATCGAATCTCGTCCATTCTGCATCATAACATAGAATTGTCCAGCACTGTATGTTACCCGTATTTACTACGATAACTCCTACACAACTAACTAAAACTAAAAAGAATATTATCAAAACCTGATGGAGATTTGGAAATATTTTTCCTATTAATCACGACAAACATTGAGTCTCTCTTAAGGAACTCCACTCTGACGATTACTGAGTTACCTTCACATTCATCGTATCTTATAACGTATCCTCAGCATCGAGACACTTTCCCTACCTTATATATACATCACCCACTAGTTCTGTATATCATCAAAAATTCCATCACAGATCAAAATTTTTATCATAAAATAGTTTAACACCCCTGCATGCAAGCATACCAAATTCAACCAGCATTGCTATCTTATTCCTCTTGTTATTTTTAACAATAGTAGTAGTAGTAGAATTGCTATTAACATTATTGTTATTTTAAACCTCCAGTCACTTTAAAGAAAATCAAATTACTTTTTCATAATTATCTTAGATATATACAAAGAGACCAAACCTAAAATAATTAAAAGGTCAAGGAAAAGTGAAACCTAACACCGATTCAAGTTAGAATAAAATATTCTCTGAGAGGAGACATGTCACAGAGAGCTGATGATTTAATAACGTACTGATAAGGAAAATGCCCGCATTATCTCCCTCTAATTCATAATTTATAATTATTTTCTCTACAACGCAAAAAAGAAAAAAGATAACTAGCAATGACCAAATACTAATCAAGAAAAAGGAAAGATATATAATTGAGTAAGAGGAAGGTCCTACACACTGAAATATAAACGTGTTTGTGTAGCGAATCCTCTACTTCTCAACTTCACTATATATATGTATCTATATATATATATCTATATATCTATATATCTATATATCTATCTATATATATATATATATATATATATATATATATATATATATATATATATATATATATATATTCCATACATCTGAGTAAATTTTGTATAATATATAGTCATGGAGTGCCCTGCTTGAATTAGGATCGATGAAAATGGCTTGTGAGATTTCTTTAGCTAAAACTTACCGCTGAGTGAGATGGTTCTATGAAAATTGACAGATTCATAAAATCATCAAAAAGAGAACGTCATTTATATCAATGGATGTACGTCTACTTAGCCGACACACATACACACACGTGCGCGCACACACATACACGCACACACACGTGCGCGCACACACATACACGTACACACATGCACGCACACACACACATACACACACATACACACATACACACATATATATATGTTTGTTGGGTATAAATAGCACTCTTTTTTTTTAAAATGATCATTAAAGGTTGATAAAAATGATTAAAAACAAGGAGCTGATAATCGATAATTCTATTATGTGACGTGCTCACTACAGCTTGGTCTATTGTTTCAACTCGATTGTGTATATTTATAGTCTAGAAAGTTTTACAGTTGCAAACACTAGACATTAAAAAACCTTTTCAAAAAACAAATTTGTGTCACTCATTTCCCAATATCTGTCAACGCAATTAATGTAATTTCCTTCATTGTTTTTTTTATTTTAAAAATTTTTTTTACATAATGGTACAATGTATACATTATCTCTTATTAAGATCATCAGTTGTTCACCATGTTACCGTTTCAGGGATTTTAAAAACAAAACAGTTATATTAACATGGCACCCTAACAGTGTTGATCAAACACTCCCTCCCATCCTAAATGACTTATGTCATACATATAGTTTATTATATATATATATATATATATATATATATATATATATATATATATATATATATATATATATATATTCCACTACAGTAGCGATTGTGTCCAACTGTGCAATGAAAATTTTACTTATTTTATTCGTGCATTGATGCATAAACTTGCATACACATGAAGCGTTTGTTTCACTCACTCGCAAGTCGTCCGATAAAAGAAGCGACTCCTTTTCACTATCGAAAACCATTGTTGCATCGGATCTCTTCGATTCATTCTGCTTTTTGTTGCAACCTCATCGTTTATGTCGTCCGGGGCCATAAGCAGAAGTAAATAAATAAGAATTACTCATTCTACTGGTATATTTTCATACGTATTATAGATTAGCATCGAACTTTTTTCAATACATACATATATATATATATATATATATATATATATATATATATATATATATATATATATACATATATATATATATTTTTTTTTTCATTTTCTTTTCATATAATTTCAACATTTTTATGCGGTGTTTTGGCAAAATGTTCAAAAAATCTCTTTTTTCGGTGATGAAAAGCAACAGAAAGAGAAGAAAAAAAAACTCTACTTGATTTCATTCCTTCCTTTCCGTTGTATTGACCAACTGAGTCATTTTTTTATGATATTATACCGTTGAATCGTTTGGTTGTTAATTCGTTTTTACACTGATAAATCTTTGTTTTGCTTTGCTTCGTTGCACACACACACACATACGTATATATGTATATATATATATATATATATATATATATATATATATATATATATATATATATATATATATATTCCTCTATTATATTAAAACACGAAATACAGTTTTGCTGCCAGCAAATACACATCTTTCTAGTTATTCATATCCATGTGTATTATTGTCAAATCTATCTCGGTCTGTTCGTATCTCTCTGTCTCTCTCTTCCACTATCTATCTCTCTATCTATCTAATCACACAAACACACACACACACACACACACACACACACACACACACACACATATATATATATATATATATATATTTATTTATTTATATATATGTATTTAGAGTTGTTACTTGAACCGATTTACTTTCAGTGTTTAGCAAATGACGTTGAGCGGAACATAAAGAAATGGGCCGTGAGTGGTATTAGGACTCACATCCTATCTACTTATGTACCTATCTTGGTCTTTCCGTATATATATATATATATATATATATATATATATATATATATATATATATATATATATATATATGTATATATATATATATATATGTATATATATATATATATATATATATATATATATATATATATATATATATATATATATATATATATATATATATCCCTGTGTATGAGAGAGAAAGCGAGAGGCAGGATACATTTACACACGCATATACATCGATGAAAATATATACCCATTTCTGTTTTCTCTCTCCTCTCTCTTTTTGCTTATGCATATAAATATATAAAGAATTACACATACCTATCTGAAGATTTACATGTGCATCTTTATAGTTTACTAATCAACTGCATTTATAGGTACGTTTTGTCCTATCTATCTCTCCATACCGATTCAATTTATTCCAACTTTCATTAGGATTGCTTTTTCACTTGGAAAGAAACTTGCTGAATGAAATATAAAAAAATATTTGTTTCAAAAGTTTTACAAGATATTTTTCATCTGCTTCAAAGTAAAAATTATTGCTCCTATTTTAGAACGGTCAAATATTTGAAAAATCAAATACAGCAATAAATACAGTAGTATCGACGAACCAGGTCAAATAAAAGGCATAAATAAACGTATTAACTTATATTGACTGGTTCAATATAAAATGTTCTCTTTTTCATGAATTGCACGAACTTGGATCGGTTCTGGTGATTTCAGTTCATTAACATTTTAAATTTTTAATGAATATTTATGATTACTTCCTATCTTATTCAGTTGCAATATTTCTAAGAAAGGCGATTTTGCAATTATTGAGAAAAATAGATAGAAGCAAATGCACCAGTACTATAATACGTTGTTTGCTTGTACGATAGTTTCATTGGAAATTAGTGCTTATTTTGCTGACGTTCTTTTCGGCTTTGCGACCTGATCGATACTCAGCTGATTACCTCCCTTCTCGCTTTTCACTTCCGGCCTACTGGAATCAACCGCTGTAATACCTGAATACTGATCAAGGTTTTTGTCAATCACGTTTTCTAGGTCATTATTCGTTTATTTGGTTGTGTTCCAGGCGATAGCATCATAGTTTATACTTTGTTCTTATATACATATATATATATATATATATATATATATATATATATATATATATATATATATATATATAAGCAGGGATACTCGTTGTCCGGGGGAAAATGACTTCAAACGTAACGGTATGTTGTAAAGTTTGTTCCTTGATAGATTTTTCCGCACACACACACAACAATCGGGAAAAAAAGATTATTTACACTGAGAGCTTATTCTTTACTTCCGATCTGCGCTGTTTACAGAGTGTCCAAGATTCACAGCTGACTTATGACGTGACTAAAAACATTCGTTTAACCATTAAAACGGGAAAACTGAATGATATAGGATTTTGGGGGTGGGGTCGTGGACAGAAAAAAATACGGTGTTTCAAAAAAAAATAAGACTTCTGTTACTTTTTTGGAAAGTGTCAGTTTTGGAAGAAAACATTTTTTTGAAGGGGCATTCTTTTCACGTTCTTACTATAATGCTAACCTGGGCCCTTACTTTACGTCAGTTTTACGAAAGTACGTCTTTGAAGCTATTATGTTACTGCCGATATGAAATAAATCATTCTGGGAATTTTTTCTTTTTTGATTATGTGTTATTTAAAAAAAAATGATTTTGCACGATAGACGAATAGTAGGTTTCTAGTTCAGTATTATAGTTACATCATAAATAGCAGCCCTCAAATCAAAATAAATTTCCCAACATTTGACAGTCATTCAAAGGTAGCAGTCGTGTTACTGATCGAAATCACTAAAAAAATCTTTGGAAAATAAATTTGTAACACGTTTTTTTTTTTTTTGCTTTTACTGGTAAGAGAAATCACAACCAGAAAATTAAGTAATGAATAGGATAAAGGTAAATAGTAATTGAAAATAGATAATAAAGGTTCACAACTGGACTTCCCAATTGTTTTTCATCATTAGAAATGATTTTGCAACCCCCATTCCCAATTATTCCTTACACAATTATTTATTTATCTTCAGTCTTGAGTTTACTGTAACTGAACATGAAAAAATTACCCACATCTTTCCCTGAAAAAAACATTGGCAAATATTATTTACAACGTCTACTGTTTATTATGGAAATCATTACTAAAATGTATCAGAAACAAAATTTTGATTCCAAATACAATGGTATAACAAAAGAAGATTTGTATTCTTTGAGCAGATTTTAGACTCCTTTCGAAGTCTCTGTGCATGAAGTGGTGGATCAGTGAAGAGAGGGGTCGGTTTTCTATTGTTATGAAGTGATAAACCAATCCTCCATGATTGGCACATCAGCGTAAGACGTCGCTGGACATTAAGAGGGGGATCAGTTTTCTATCAGTGTTTAATGGTAAACTGATCCCCATGATTTATACTTTCTCATCTATTGTTTAAGTAACAAGTCAATTGACACACATCTCAAATTTTGCATACTAAACCCTAAATTATGTCCGAAGAAATAAGTACGAAAAGAAATACCTTTTGAGTACTTAAAATTTAACACAAGCAATTTTCTTCAACTAGGTCTTATTCACGGCACTCTATCCCTTTGAACCAAACGCTCCATTATACACTAACAGTTCTGTGAAAGTCAAATCGATGGGGTCAAGTGGTTTGCATAAATTTATTTTCTATTTACTATGTAACATGTTTCAAGGAAATACATTCAGATAGATTTTACATTAAATTTTCTAAGGTATTTGAAGCAAGTTTTAGACTATTCTTAGAATCTCTGCACTTGGCCTGAGAGATTAATATGACAACGGTTCAGTTTTCCATTTTTATCAAGCGATAAACCAAACCCTCAGAAGGATTAATAAATAAAGATTTGCTTAATATAGATGTCAGGACGTTTTTTGCCCTGGCAGTTGCGTTTTACTCATAACAAACTGTCGGAGATATTTTGCTCCTGATACTTTTAGAAAATACTTTCAAAAGAATTCCATAATTCCATGAAACACAAAGACGCTTTGGAAGGGATTAACAGAAATAAGTACCGGTTTCCGTTATTGTATTTTTTTTTATTCACATGACTGAAACAGACCAATCATTGTTTTTACATTCACTGCAATTATATCGATCGGGGATCAATTTTGTTCAGCTAATTTACTCACTAAGTAATAAAAAAACTGCAACGTACGTGAACATAGTTCAGTGCATTAATTAAGACTACTATTTACTTCCAAAAAGTACATAGAATTAATAACTTGCTCTCTAGATATTAAGATGCCAGTCTTAAAAGACTTACTAAGTGCACAAAGAAGTTTAAACCAAATCCCAATTGATACCTTTTTCTGAAAAATGGCTACATTTGATTCACCGGGTATCTGCAACATGAGCGGTACAACATTGCTTGACAGGGGGTATTTGTGACTGTGATTTCCACATTGTACGACTGTAGACTCTATATATCAGGATATAATCGCCCAGAGGGAAAATATTTTCAGCTAATATATATGATAGAGAGCTAATTTGTGCTCAGTGTGTCTGTAATTAGGAAAAAAGAAAGGAAGGAAGAAATACGTGGGGATATACATACTACGTGCAAGACAGACAGATCTGAACAGAATGATATATATATATATATATATATATATATATATATATATATATATAATGCTCTTCCAACTTGGAATGGAGCACTCTGATGGATGAGGAATATATACGATAAACAAATATATCGCTCAAATTCAACCTCATTGACCGTCCAGTTCCGTTGAGTAGAGGGAGGATACCAGCCTCCGGGTCTAAAGCAAAGGTTTGGACCCTGCCTCGTGTTACTGGATGGGATAATGGAAAGTCTATAGCCACATTGAAGAGTTATGATACAACAAAACAGCTGTCTGCAGATTATATATATATATATATATATATATATATATATATATATATATATATATATATATATATATATATATATAAACAGGATAGAACAATTAGCCGAGTTGCTAGTTTTTAGCAGGCTGAACAATATTTCTGCAGGCTTCCCCCCTCAGAACGCGGTTTGTGTTATAAGGCAGGTAGATGATATAATCCAAAATATTGATTTAGCTCCTAGATCTAGATCCCAAACAGCTAAACTGATCGTGACTCAGTTTATGAGGCCGTTTCGGCTTTCTTGTAGCCCTAGGCCCGCGTTATAACGGGGTAGTCCTGTATTGCGAATACCCACCATACTGTTCTTACTATTGTGACTGCCATGGCGCCAACTTGCATCTGTTTCACTCTATTTCTCACTTATTTCTTTCTCCCTACTCTCCATCTTGTTAAAAAAAAGGCCTCGTTCATGGCTTTTCTCGTCTAGACTGTCTGATGTATTTTTTTTTTCATGCGTCGTTCTTCACTATCAAGCACCATTTCTCTCGCTCTATCGAGCTTCCTCTTTCTATCAATGTTCATTTTTTCCCCCTTTTTACCTACCTTCATACTTACTGCATTCTATTTCTTATTAATTTCTCTCTTTTACGCTTGCTACTGACCTACTGCCCCAGCCAGAGTGTAATCAATAGATCAATAGCTTACACACGAACATTCGCCAACGTTACTTACTATTTATTTATTTCTACCTACCTTTCTGTTAAGCTTTTTCTTTTTTTCTTTTTTTCCCTGTGTGTTTTTATTTTCTGTTTTTGTTTAATCTTGTTTCGTTTATTTTACTCATTTCCTTTATTTTTTTCTTTTTATGATGCCAGAATCATTAAGAAAAATAAAAAAAAAACACTAGAATAAAATCAAGGAGAAACAAAGGTGATACATTGAATGAACAAAAAGAACCGAAAAAAATGGGGGAAAACCCAGTAGGAATGAAAAAAAAAAAGAAAGAGAAAAAAATGAAGAAAAAAGGAAGAAAGAAAGAAGGGGATGTTCTAAAGCCGAATGAAATACGTAGGAAAAGATGTGGGTGAGAGAAATATCCGAGAGTTTACAGGTAAGGTATCAGCTTTATTTGTCTCTCTTTCAGGAATTCTTCGATTCGTTTTTCGCGCTGTTCCGAATGGTCTCTCCAATTAAAAAAACAACAAAAAGCATTGGGGAATATTTCACACAAACTTTAAACATATACTACCAGTTGTTAATGAAGCCACGGTCGCTGCCACAACCATCTGTCTTCGTACATTTGTGATTACGTAATCATAAAATTCACTAATCAAAGCACTCTATCAGTTTAACTAAAATAAGCAATATGCAGGGAAATAATTGGCCATAGACGACTACTACTATAACTACTACGACAACTACTGCTGCTACTATGATGATGATGGTGATGATAATGTGGCAAATTAAGGCTGTAACAATGACTGTTATTATAAGAGCCTTTGGATCATAAACCAGGGTACCGACAAATATCTAGGTACTTCGCCATCGAACCCTTGTTCTGACCTTTTTGATTCTGATCAAAGTATAGTATCTGCACCAAGGCCTTGCCCGAGGTGCCGGTACTGACGCTTGACATCCAAATGCGTCTGAGACTCGGTTGACGGGTGTGTTCAAGACCAAGTGCGCAGGTGCTATGCTGTAGTCAATGAGGGGACACTGAGGCTGCACATTGCTTGGGAACCTTTGGACTCGTCCTTGGGTTCTCTCTCTATTACTCAGCCCACCTGTGGGGGGAACAGTTCACTTCGGGGCGGTGCTTTCCCATTGCACTAAGAGGGACAGGCTTGGCTTGTCTTGACGCTTTCGTGACCTCGGTTGCGGTGGCTGGAGGTATTTCTAAGGGTGCTCCATCCCACTCCACCTTGTGTCACATCTTACTCTCGTGGGAGCGCGAGTAAATATGATATCAGGGAACCCAGGCATCAATGAGATACAGAAAATTGTCATCACAGCCATTGCCCAAATCTTTCAAAAATCACTGTCCATGTAAATATTGTTTGTTATACAACTATGTACAGTATTGACGCCCCCTATTTATACATATGAAATTTTTAAAATGCCAGTGCATACCAAGTCATAGCATCATTGCCTGTATCAAGCCAAAACTCTGTGTGCAATGAATACCACTAGAAATCAAAGGGAAAAATAATGATGATAATATTTATAATTTGCCGTCCACCGATGGACTCTGGTTAGATATTATGAATTGATTGAATTCATTCATCAGGAAAAAGGTTAAAGTGTGACTGTAAATTGTTCTCTACCTTTTTCAAAAAATTGAGGAAGGATAAGTTTTGATCTGCCTGGTGGCTGGGGTATTGATGTTTATTGATTGTCTCGACAAGATTTTCCATCTCAGCCATTGTTAGCCGATTTGCTGAGCACTTGGCAAAGACATTCTCAAAAGTGAGAGCCCATTGGCGACAAAGCATGTTGGTGACGACAAAAGAAAATGAATTCTGCAAGACAAATGCTCGATTGACTGCCATCAGGTTTTGAAAGTAGGATTTGAGTTGAGTTCCCAATGACTGTCGATGAATCTGCCATGACGGAGCCCTCATTAATATGTCAGAGCTTATCTGGATTCAGAGTGAGCAAGTTGTCCATGATTCCATCTTATGGGTACAGGCTAGCATTATCTTCAGATATCTGAATGTATTAGTAGTGGACATTTTATGTTTTAAGTCACCTTTGCACCTCCATGATGTTGTTCTTGTTTGCCCTGAGGTTCTTCTCTGTGATTGAGCCATTGGGGTGATCGGAAATGATAATATCCAAGTTTGGGGAAGCTGTGGTAGGATTATTGCCACACTTTCAACATTTTAAAAGAGGCAAAGACTATGTCCTTGCTGGATATACCTGAAATCTTTCTGTAAATGGTGATAAAAGAATAAATCCGGGAACAGTCTTGGGAAGCACGGTGGCGCTGGGCTGGGAGTCAGATTATTTTATTCAGCAAATAAATCACTGTGGTGTGCTTGGTTGATGTGGCAGTGATTAATCAGTTTTATTCTGATCGTTGACTTTTGGCAGTTACAGCATGTTCCCCACTCCAAGACTTGAACTTTCTTGTGCATAGCCTTTTCTGTCTATGTCATTGGCTTGTTGAGAAAGATGTTGAAGCCAAGTTCGATGAAAGCACCGAACACGTGGACCATAAAAAATTTTCTCCTTTTAAGATTAATGATATTAAATGCAGCAAACATTCGGACCATATAAACGAGTACAATTGTTTGCATTTGTTACCAGTTGAAGATATGCAATATGCGAATCCAAAAAACATGAAATTAACCCTTATCTAAATAAATGCAGCGAACGTAAAATGAAAATACTACTATGTGAACAAGCTACGAAAATATGGATATTTGGCCGTTCTGTACTGGAAATTCTAAACATTTATTTTTGTTAAGCTTTTACAGTGCGTTTCTTGGCATAAAACATTATCATAATTTTCGGGAAATTAAAGTCTAAAAACATCTACATTGGAATATCTGAAGCCTACTCCCTTTCTTGAGGGAGGCAATTGTCAGAAAAGTAAAAATTGTAGTTATGATAACTGTAACTTTTAATATTTAGAAAAAGTAACGATTAAGATTCGGTTCTTAACATATTTTTTTGTATCTGTAAATTCTGTAATGACCAATATCCTAATATCTGAATAACAAGCAAGTAATTTTACGTGCTTCATGAAGGTAAATAGATGTCCGAAAAAAAAATCCGGTGTAAGGAAAAAAACTAGAAATAAATTTTATTTTGATATCGATCGTATCAAATTTGACTGGAGCGGTAGAACACGATTGGGGTTTACTCACCGAACGTAACGAATTCAAAACACGAGCCATCAACTGCTGACCCACGATAGCTTCAAATATTTTTCTCCTTCTCTCACCTCCCCTCTCACTAGCATTACTATCAATCACTCACTCTATCCAACTACCTCATTCTGTTTATGCCTATATTATTGAATAATCGATTTCGACACACCGTGTCACTTTTTTTTTCTTGCAATGCCAACCCCTATTTTACTTTGACCATCTCTCTGAGTATTTCTACATAGGTTTATCAAAAACCATCCAGGCAACGAAGAGGAGAGCGAACCAAACACACATAATTTTTTGCATATTTTAGATTTTGGTCGTTCCCTTCACCTTGATTCTTCAATTCGTTTGAAATCGACGAGGCTTTCAAAAGACTTATACAAAATAATGCAGACGAAAGATCATAGACATGGCTACACAAAAGATCGCTCGTCATGACAGTCCAAGACAAATGCATCACGACAAGATATATCAAGGCAAAAATTTTCAGAACTCGAACAAATAGCAAATGCCAGTTGAAACTATACAGCTCTAATAATAAATCAATCAATAATATGACCACCAAGAAAATGGGATACAAGTCCAATATTTCTAGGTCTTAACTATCAGGTGTTCACTGGCTGGCTTTCAGGAGGGACCCGGTCGTCATTCGGCGACTGCTTGCCACAATTCCAGAGTGTTTTCCCTTGATGGCTTACGGTTGGAAAAAAAATAGGAGAAAGAGGACAATAAATGTGTTATTCATTGTTACTTTAACATAAATAACATAGCAGGGATTGTAGACAACGCATGTTCACAACATGAAGTAAAGACATCGTCAGCGTCTGACTGACCAAGCTAAGCAGATTCTGAAATGAAACTGGCTATCTGAGTGGGGGCTGCAGAAGATCTGGAGAATATAGAAAAAAAAGAACGTAACCCAGAGAAATACCCCATCACAAATAACATGATAAACGACGAAGTAGAAACGAATTAAAACAAAAGCCCTGATCGAAATATATATCAAAGACGATGAGAGGATGTCAACACCCCAACAAAAGAGGAAAAGGCCATGGTATAAACAAAAACTAAGTGAACCGATACAAAAAGAGAAGAAATCACTGTCATCTCATAGTGGTAAGGACCGGGGAAAAATAATTGGGAAAAGAGTCACCTGAAAATTTCAATCGCCTTTTACAGCTTATAGCAACATGTCAGAGCTCAACAGCTTCCTCTAAGCTGGTGCAAAAATGGTAACAGACATCTTTACGACACCTCAAACAAAAAAAAAAAAAACAAACAAAACAAAACAGCCTTTTTAGAAAATGAGATTAGGAAGACAGGTCTCCCAAATATAGAGAGACGAAAGATTACCGGAAAAACACATCGCATAGACCAAGAGCCGGGCTATGGGACACATAAAAGATATGACAAAAAAAGGCAACCTGCTGCATTGAATGAAATATACTAAAGAAGACTGGTCAAAGAAGCAAGACTAAAGAGAAACGCACAAAGATTTCCCAATAGACACAGAATATCACTTCCGAAAACTGCAAAAGAACAAATTACCATGTCTTGAATGGGGAAAGGAGACAGAGCATAGAAGCAAACGTTACTGACACAAAGCACTTTTGAAACGACAAGACGGGGTGTCAAATGAGACACAACGAATAGCCAGAACGTTTTTTTTATAATATCACAAAGGACATCCAAGATATAAACGAGGGAGAAAAGAATAATTGATTATAACCTCACGAAAAACACTTTTCAATAAATATAGTCATCTGGAAAGCGCAAGAACTGCTTAATCCACAGGTATTTGTTTGAGAGATCCCCTATACTACATGACAAACTGTTCCACCAACTTACCTAAATAGAGGCATGCTCCCGAATGGACGACCAGGGATAAAACAAGTTTCGTCCAAAAGAACTCTGAAAAAAAAAGGATCAGACAAGTAAGTGTAGGTCAATTATGTGCCTAACACTGATGTCTAAAATTCTGATTGAACAAATAACAGAGAGAATATATATTCCGATAGAAGGAAGATGATTCTCATCAGGAGATCAGAAAGGATAGAGGTGCAGGGGAGGAACCAAAGGACCGGATGACTTGCTCTTAATTGACCGAACGATTCTGAAAGAAGTAAGAAGGAGAGAGAAAAATGTTGTGATTGGATGGATTGATTACAAAATAAAAAGGATACAACATAATCTCACATGAGTGAATACTCAAATGCCAAAAGATAATCAAGATAAATGAATCAGAGGCGAAATTCATTGCAAACTCTATGACACTAAAGAAAGAAGACTTGACAGCTACAGGAGAATACTTTGCAGAGGTGAGTATAAAAAGGGGGGTTTCCCACTGGGACTCTCTGTCCCTACGGCTATTTGTACAAACCATAATACCAATTAATAGAATCATTAAAAACAACAAAGGGAACCAACTATCTGAAAGAAAAGGAAAAAATCAACGGAGATGGATGACATAATGCTCTTTGCAAAGAAGTGGGGGGATTTAGTTTAGGAGTATTAAGGAATATATAGATAACATTGGAATGGAATCTGGAATAGTAGAATACGCGCAATTGATAATGCTCAGGGAAGGGGTTATGGAGGTGGAAAGAATTGACTTACCGGGCAACAAAAGTATTGGAGCATTAACAATACGATATGAAAATACATAACTTGGGTTTCTCCAGGTGACACGATAGAACATGGAGAAAGTGAAAAAAAAGTTTGGAGAATGAAAAGAATTGTAGATACTACGGTAAATAGTAGAAATTTGATTAAGGGAGTAAATGCATTGGACACCATTCTCGCATGGACAAAAAAATGAATTCCAAACAATGGATTGGCGAACTAAAAAAAAACTATTGCCGATGTACAAGGCGCTACACCCAAGAGATGAAACAGAGAGATTGTATGTTGAAAGAAAGGAAGGCCTAAATATGGCTAGGCAAATGAAACCTGGAGAAAGAAACGAAAGCCATTATCATGGCAGCCTATGACAAGTGAATCAGAACAAAATATGTCGAGGCGGAGATCGACAGAAGACAAACAGACAAAAAACACCGATGCAACCTCACAGTTCACAGCTACACTAATGAATCAATTATGAAAATGTACAATACAACCCAAAAGAAAATGGGACATAGATATGAAGATTTCTGAACATGCAAGTGTATGAAATAAATGGTCTTCAGGATGAAGTTTATGGAGGTCCTGGGATTCCCAATCAACAGCATATCCTTCTCGGCCTCGCTGACGTAGTCCACGGGAAAGCAGAGATCAATATGTCTGCCAACAGCTTGACTGCAAGAAGGGCATCAAATTAGGAGTCAAACCGTCTTAAGATTGCTCCACTCTCTGGTTTAGAATTTGGATTGTCCCTCTCCTAGACTGGTTGCCTTATGAAGACAAGAGAGACCAATCTTCCTTTCTATCCTATCCATAGCTGAGGAGGGGGATTGATTCATGGAAGTTAACATAAACAGCCCTGACCGGGGTTTGTCCCAGCCGTTACTCGTACGCCAATTGCACATTCTTGAGCTGCATGAAATATATATTATGATAGTTTGGGACTTCGAGATCAAGACGGACCACACAATCAAGGTCAGAAGACTGGGTCTGATTTTTGTCAACAAGGAAAGGAAGGGCTGTTAAATTATAGATGTGCCTGAAAGAAAGCGAAATATATGAGAAATAATAGGATGTCCAACATTAAATGAAATTAAAAATCCAAAGATTCTGTGAGACTTTGATATACCGTCGGATTTGGTAATCGAACACCGTTGACAAGATATCATTTTTCATGATACAAAGAAGAGAACGTGCCTTATAATAGATGTTGCGATATCTGCAGAGAAAAACATTGCACACAGAAATAGAGTAAAGAGAAAAATGTATAAACTCGAAAGTGGAAATTTCAAGAATGTAAGGATGCACAGCAGTCACGCCAATTGGAGCTTTGGGCTCTCTGCCGAAAAAGTTATACAATATCGAACGTGGTTAGTTGCGGTTGCTTCCTTATAAGTTTGCATACTTGGAACATTACGCGTTTTGTTATGGATGTGCCTATACACAAATCTTGCTTGCTACTGCCAGCCTACCTTTAAAAGCAGTATTTACCTGACCTTGGATTCTTTTGTCACAAAAAAATGCAATACATTTTCCCTTTTGAATGGTACTGGTTTACCAAACTAGTATAGACGCAACATTCGTAAATAAACAAGTATAGGCACAACCCTAACTGACAATGTTCTATACTTTTGGTAGATCCGGTAGGACGTGCTATTAAATTAGTCACCAAGACAAAAGTCTGTCCTCCTTGAAACAGCTCACATTTTAAAGGTACTCTCTGTCTGAAGCCTTTTGTTAAGGCTTGACAGTCAGCTTGCAGACTGGAAGCTTACAAACCGGTTTGCATGCTGAGCGAAGAGAAAAAAAAACCATGAGATAACCACAAACCTTTCTAACCGTTTATTCTTACGCATGTATGCAAGGTTATTAATTTTTGTCCATGTGCACGTATACGCATTCATGAGTGAGTCTATCTATCTATCTATCTATCTATCTATCTGTTTACTACCCTCCATATCGATTAACCAAAGTATGTTGATATCTATCTATTTATCTTCTGATTTCCCTTAGTCAATATTTATGTATCTATTCATCCGTCGGTGTAGCTTGCTAATGTCAAAGGCGTGGTTGTTAGCTGAAAATACATTGTGTTTCCTGTGGCGAAAGAGTTCCAATTCAGGTGAATACTGATTTTAAAGGCGGGCAAGCAGTAGCAGATTTCCAGGACTTTATTGGAGGCACATAGTTATTGAGATCAACAAAATGTCAAAGGTTATTTTTTTCTTGAAATCGACATTATTCATGCGCGTAAGCTAATCAAAGAGCATACATTCAGTCCTTGTCGATTGGTTGGTTAGGCTCAGTACCACAGATATTACATTCGATCTTAGTTATAATCGTGTCCACAGTTCAGGCTACAGAAGGAAACCAGACAATGCTAACCTTAGTAGCGAGCGAAGAATGACACGAAAGTCTCTTCTTTTTCTTCTTCTTCTTCTTCTTCTTCTTCTTCTTCTTCCTCTTCTTCTTCTTCTTCTTCTTCTTCTTCTTCTTCTTCTTCTTCTTCTTCTTCTTCTTCTTCTTCTTCATAAGGCAGTGTGCTCGTGGCGCACTTGGCTTCCTTCTCGGTTTCACTACTGTATTATCCTGTACCGCAAACAACCGGAATAACACAAGGCTCTCGTATGAGTGCGGTAAGGGGAAGGGTCCAAGGTTCAGTCTTCCTTCCGGCTACACAGAAAGGGAGTGAGGTCGTCTTGCTGGTGGAAGCCACGTCGTCTGACCCCCGCTGTTAGAAAGCAACAAGTTTTAATGGTGCTGGCGAGAAGAGAGCGGCTATTGAATATGGAAGGGTAGTACGGGACAAAATGGCGGCATTTGCCCACGTACTGGAGCATTGATACATACAAACAAGAGTGTAATCATTGTAGAGTATTTTTACACGTATGCGTTTCCATATGTGTGCGCGAGGATTTGGCTCGCAGTTAAGCGTGTGGGTGCATGAATGCGCCCGCTGAGATGGTCCGTTCACCGAAGTCGATCTTTCAAAGCTCATTTTGCTCTGACGGTCGAGACCCCGTGCGTGGCCTTTGTGACGGAGCCGAGCACACGGGCCGACAAGTCTCCCTCCTTCTGGGCATGGATCGTTTCCAACAACCGGCCGCAGTTCAATGACAGCAAGGGCTGGTTACTAATAGCCGCCACCCTGGCGCACATAAAAAAGGTGACCTCGTTAAATTGAGACGCTCTGCAACTATGGAATAAATCCTAATTCCCTTGTTTCTTTTCTGGTAAATTTATTCTCTGTTTCTTCCCTTTAAGACCTATCTTCCTTCTCTCTTTCTTCCTTCCTTCCTTTTCTTTCTTTCTTTATTTCTTTCTTGGTCTCTTTCTTCTTTCATCCTCTCTTTTTTTTGGCTTTTGTCCTTTTCCTATTCTTCCCTTAGTTATTTTTTTAAAAAATTTGTCTTCTTTTTCTTCTCATTTTCTTTTCTTTGTCCTTTTTTGGTCTCATTTTACTCACATTTTTTCTCTTCATTTCTCTCATTCATTCTGTCTTTCTTTCTTCCTTAGCTCAAATTCTACTCCAATTTTTTCTGCACTTCCTTCACTTGTAGCTCTTCCTTTCCTTCGAATCATTCATTGCATTTTATTTTTCTTTCCTTCATTCATCTTTGTTTGACGTTTTTCATTATTATTATTATTATTATTATTATTATTATTATTATTATTATTATTATTATTATTATTACTACTACTACTACTACTACTTTTGTCACTTTCATTGAATTGTAATTTCTTTCTCTCTCTTTTTCTTTCATTCTTTCCAGTATCAATCTCTCCATCGTTTATAACCTCGTTTTTGGCTTAATACAAGTGAAAATCTTTTTTTCATTTTTCTTAGCTTCTAATTGAACGTAATAATATGTTTACACTGTAAACTAAGATATATGCACCTACTTTAAGGACTCAAAGAAGCACACAACAAAACCAGAAGCCAAAAACAGGAGGAGAACCAATTCCATGAAAAGATTCATATGAGACTCATAGAAATTGCAGATGGAAATCAACATGGTTGCGAAGAGGAAATCTGAAAAGGGAAAAAGAGTATGTAACACTATCCCTAGGACAGTATATGAAGGTAAAGAGCGACAAAACACAGCACTGTAGCAAACGTCGTCAACGTGGTGTGAGTGAAGAGATAGTTATTCCGGAAAAACAGGGATGTAATATAAACGTATATCTTTGGTAAAAACAGCCATATGATGGAAACTGTGGAAGTGGCGTCTGTACAGCAATACTAACAAATTGTACGACTACAAACCAGATAGTATCTTCAAAGAATAGAAAGAAAAGTAGAATACTTGGAAAATTTCGGACTAATCCATCATAGTAGACCGCAAGAACAATGTACATCATATTTACTAAAGAAAAGCACTCATGCCAAATATTAGATGTTGATGTCCCGGCAGAGTAAAGTTGAAGGAGAATAATATCTAGGTCTTGAATAAAAAATGCACAGACTTCAGAATAGGAAAGCAGGGGGGGGGGTAATATCCATAATCATTGACATACTTGGAATAGTCCTGAAGGCCATTGCAAAGTGTTTGGTGGAATCGGAGATCTAAAGAGAGGCTTGGGAAATAAAGAGCATAGCACTTGTCAATTGATCTAGAGCGACAGATACCATATAATCCATGTGTAAACATGCATATAACTATTATTAAGATATGATAATCATGATATTGCTCGAGATGTTTGTCGAGAGTGAAAAAAAAATCAAATGGCTGCGTATTTGTGACATTTAACCTCTTCTCTATCACGGATGAGATAACTCGTCTTTGAAGTAGTACGTCCAATGACTTTCTATTTTCATCAATTTTCCCGAGGAAAACCTGACACAAGAGTTACAACGTTAAAAAAAATATACTTGGCAGAGAACAGGTTAAACATAAAGAAAACTATTGGGAAGAAGAATTTGTTTTATGAGCGGACTTGGCCAATTTTCGATAATAATCAATCAAAATAAACGAAAGGCATAAATCAATGTCATCAGCGAACACCCAAAGTTTTTTTCTTTTCCTTCAAAGTATCTTGTAGATAATTTCACAAGGACAAGATTGCGAACGCTGAGAGATTAACCATTCTGTTAGTGTCTTCGAGCGACACTTGCTCTAGAAAGAAAATTTGTCTTGAAGCCGTTGAGCCAAGATTCGCGACTCAATTGTGATTGATGGCTCAAGTCTGAGTGGCGAGAAAAATTATTGTTGCAAACAGAACATAATCAGGGATTAATGTTCCAAGTCGTCGATAATCTAATGTCAAATCTGACTGGCGCCAGACCGCTCTGTCAGTTCGGCGAAGCAGTGAATCGTGTCTCCCAATAACTCAATCTTTTCCCTTCTCCTTTGCTCATCTCTGTTGGTTTCGTTTTATAGATTCGGTAAGAGAAAGCAAGGAAGACGTGGGTCTAAAATCACTAACGATGAGAAGTTAACAAGAAGCTTCTCTTTTGTACGAAAAAGTCTTTTATCATTTTCTATCGATTGGTTTTATAGATCTTTTTTTATTTTTTATTTCGACCGACTGTCTGGGATTTTATTTCGCCGCTTATATAACGGTTCCTGATATATATATATATGTATATATATATATATATATATATATATATATATATATATATATATATATATATATATATATACGCACACAAAAACACACACATATATATATATATATATATATATATATATATATATATATATATATATATGTAGTGTGTGTGTGTGTGTGTGAGAGAGAGAGAGAGAATCAAAACGAATTGTCATTAATATTGGACCAACTCAAATGAACAAAATCTAATATAAAATAGGTGCAAAGATTTAAATTGCCTTTAAAACACAAACTCAACAATACATGTATCGAAAATTAACTTTGAAACATAACTTTCATTAACAAATTGAATAGAACCATGATTCATTACAAACCGAAGTGTCATAGATAACACAATGTCGAATCGAAAATTGCAAAAAACACAGCTATGTGACTAACCTTGAAAAAAAAAAACAAGGATGGTCGGGAGTACTCGAATTATCAAGATGAATAAAACATGAATTTTGGAAAATGTATTTCTCTGACCCACTATGAAGAGCGACAACCGAAAACTAGAAGAATTGGTTAGAAAATTAAACCGATCAATATATATATATACATATATATATATATGTATGTATCAGTTGATAACACAAGTTTTGTCTGACGGAATGTGGAAACTGTAGAGAAAATTTATTTGGAAACACATAATGTTCGGCACCGAGAATAACCGAATGCCAAATCAACAGGCGAACATGTACATGAAAACATAAAACTAGCGCCGTCCATGATTCAAATCTACGTCCACCAGGGAGCAATCTCAACACAGCTGTTTTTGCTTTTCCGAACTCTTACATAGCAAGGACCCTATTAGCTAAGACGTTACAGCAGAGTTTTGAAGAATTTAAGCAGAGTTGAAGACTGTTTGCTGGTGGGCGTAGGTTCGAGTCGCGCAAGAAGCTCTATTTTTTTTGCTTATTTACGTGGTCGATGTGTTACTCGATTAATATCGGTGCTTGACAAAATAAATAAATTGTCAATACAATCTCTCTCTCTCTCTCTCTCTCTCTCTCTCTCTCTATATATATATATATATATATATATATATATAAGCACAACATTATTTCTACACAACAAATATTTATTTTTCTATTTTATTATCAATATATTTAATTTCAGTGGTGAATATTAACCACATATACCGAACATTATACAGTTAAATAACCAGTTGATGCTTATGTGTTGTTAAATGAATTTATAAAAACTTGGCTAAATGAAAATCTGATGGTGCAATATTTTGTAAATACAGCGGACGAATGAGAACTTCCCCGCCAATCTGTAAATCTTTATGTGGTCACCAAAGGAAAATGCTGTCTAGCGATGATAGAGTATTAAGTCTTTTCAGTTAACCAATTCTAGACACGTTTGTTCGATTGTTGTCTTCAATTCGTCCAACTGAGAATAATACTAACTCGAATCAATCACAAGGTTCTCCGAAAGTGGAACTGTTGATCAAGGGTTCACTCATACCATATTCATGACATCATCTTTATATGACAATCAGCGTTTAGTACGACTAGTGATAATTCATTTCAATTGCCATAAGAGCTCTCACTAAGTTTTGGTGCAAGCTACATCTTGGTAACGAAACCTAATATTCCTAATCGATACTGGAGAATTGTTCAGATTTGACGTTGCTTAGCTACGGTGATTTAAAGAGAAGCGATGCTCTCGGCTTTCCTCAACCGTATTTGTTATCTTTAAACAACCGTAGCCAACAAAGTTGGATTCAGATTCTTTTTTCATATGTGCTTATCTTTGTGTGTTTATGTTTATATGTTATAGTGCTCCTGGCCATGCTGTTTTGTCATACTTGCTTCAATTGCTATCAATATTTTGCAATACCCAATTTTGAAAAAAAATTATTTTTCAATTTTGAAAAGAGAAAAAAAGCTTCTTTTACCTAGTTGGGGCCTTATTCTGGTGGGTTTATCGATAACATCTACATTCTGGAGATTCTAGATGTCCATTTTACTCCGTTTTAGATCTTTTTCAGTGAAAACACCAGTGATGTCACAGTTAGAATTTATTCTGACCATCTTCGATGGAACGTTTTTTATGTGACATCAGATTTTGAAGCTACGTTTGTTTCATTATTTTTTACCAAAGAGCAGTAACCCCCAGACCACACAGTCGCTCCTGTAATGGTAATGGTATTTTATTCCACATTAAAACAATTTGTTGGTACAAACAATTACAACAAAAAACTGAAGAATTATTGGAGTATTAGTTTGGATAACCGAGCGTTAGAAAAAATCTGTAAATTGTTTGAAGAATTTTGTTGTTTTTACTCACTTTAGATTCTTTTGCAAATATCTTTAACAGTCTGGGCGTTTCTTGTTCTTTTCTCTCGAATGTTTAGTAGACGTTGCAATACAGGTTTCTTTCTTCGTCTGTCAAACTTAGAATATGGCCAAGTTTTCTATTACAGAACCAACACAGAAAAAAAGAAACACTTTCAGCGAATGGTTTGACAAGAATTTTATTAAAGTGACAATCGCTTCAATGTAAACGGTTCTCTTTCACTTGACTTTCTAGTTTTTTTTCATGACCTGGTCTCTTTGCTCTTTTGTTCGCCCCAAGCTGTCCTTCAGATGAAGACTGGCAGAGAAGCGATCAACCTATCTCTCTCCTTTTCTCTCTCTCTCTCTCTCTCTCTCTCTCTCTCTCTCTCTATATATATATATATATATATATATACGTTTTTTTCCCATTACTTTTTTAATCGGAATTCTTGAGAGTCATGTCTGTGTTTAAAAACCTCACATATTTTTCGCTGAGCCATGCCAAAGCAACGAAGAGTCAACAAGACTTAGTTTGATCGGGAAGCAAGCTGACATCGCGGGGGTCCACCCAAGATACGATGAGAGTCACGTTCAACGAAATCATCTCTGAAGAAAAAAAAAAAGATTAATATTTGTTGTAGAATAATGTATAAATGAAAAAAAAAAATGCTGAACATAAAGCAAAAAAAAAAAAGAAATCTCGGGAAAGAAAAGCTAATGTCGACCTGATATTGGCGGCATATACTCAGCGTGCTATTCGCCGATAGGGCCTTTTACAAAGGACGATCATTGTAGAATTCGTCGACAACTTTATGTCACAAAATAGAGTTTTAGCAGCTTGCCCGATATGAGAGAAGTTTCAAGAGGTGCGAAAATCCAATGTTAATCTATGATGATTCTTCTCTCTCCCTCTCTTCCGTCTTCTTCTTCTTCTTCTTCTTCTTCTTCTTCTTCTTCTTCTTCTTCTTCTTTTTCTTCTTTGTTGCTGTTGTTGTTCTTCGTCCTCGTTATATTGTTGTTGTTGTTCTTCTTCTTCTTTTTCTTTTTCTTCTTCTTTTTTTTCTTCTTCTCCTTCGTTATGGTGTTGTTGCTGTTGTTCTTGGTTTTCTTCTTCTTTTTCGTTATGGTGTTGTTGTTGTTCTCCTTCCTTGTTGTTATTAGTGTTGTTGTTCTTCTTTGTTATGTTGTTGTTGTTGTTGTTGTTGTTGTTGTTGTTGTTGTTGTTGTTGTTGTTGTTGTTGTTGTTGTTGTTCTTCTTCTTCTTCTTCTTCTTCTTCTTCTTCTTCTTCCACGGAAAGAAAGCCGCTATTTCCAGCATTCAAGAGAGGGGAATAGAAAAGGCGAGGAAAAGGTGAAAAGACATAGAACCAATAGAGTCAGGGCAACATTGGAGGAAACCAGGATAAATTATTCATTTATATGAGGCAGTATGACAAAAGGATGAGAGAAACGTCCAAAGAAAAGATGGATATTCATTCTTTCTGTACGAAATCACTGGCGTGTATCAGTAGTAATATCATTGGCAATGCATTTACATTCTACATACAATGACCTATAATGTCAGTAACACTTACCTCAATTCCTGACCACTGACAATCCCTTTCTTTCCATTTCATTTTTTCTATAGTGAAATCATTAGCAATGCATTTACTCTGCAGATATAAATGTCTAATTCTGTCAATAACTCTTGCTTTAATTCCTGATCTCTGAAAATACCTTCTCATCTGATTCCATATCATTTCGATATTAATGCAATTACAATGTATTTCTTTAGTAAAATAAACAGTAATGATATTCTGTCAATAACTCATACTTCCTTCCACTGAAAGCTCTTTTTTCTGATTTTCAATGTTCAAATAAAGATCCAAAACTTGCGTAAAATGTAAGTTAAAATTTGCCAAATCATGGCCTGATCGACAATCAGACACATTCAGTTTGATAAAACAGAAAGGTAAGCATTGAAGTCTGTGATTGGGAAAAAAAATGAAATCCTACCCGTGTATATCGGGTTTAAGTAGAATGGCTCCAATTTTCGCCATGATTTAAAAAAACTTTCGTAATACCAGCATTTACCATATGATCATTAGAATCAATGAAAATTTTGAAATATCCGTTCAATAAATCCTGCCTGTTATACCATGATTTACAAAAACGACTAGTAAACCATAAATGTTACATCTATATTATCTTTTGTTATTTATGCGTGAACTTCTGAGATAAGTTACTATCAGACAGAGATCCTAGAAAATATTGCTGTATGATTTTGTAATCATGAACTTCTTTTCCATTGAAAACATGAAAGGAACAAAATTGTATTCACGGTTCAGTAGTGCAGTAATATGTAACTCATTAATGTTTTCTTTTGTGAATATTTGAACATTTGAAATAGCTTCCGCATACAGACATAAACAGCTGATGTTTTCCTAAACTTTTCGAAAACATTCATTCTTTAAATTGTTTTGATGAATTTCAAGTAATGGTTATAGTTGACAAAAAAAAATCTCCAGCCATTGTTTTAGAGCCCTTTATATATATATATATATATATATATATATATATATATATATATATATGTGTGTGTGTGTGTGTGTGTGTGTGTGTGTTTTGACATCGATATGACCATAGTCTAATGAGAAAAAGCATTTATTTTACCCAACAAATTCTAATTATTGATCGTAAACTCATTCTTTGTCAATGCATTTAAGCCCAAGTTTTTTTCTATTAATCACACAGAGTGAATATTAAGCAGTAAATAATTCAAGTAAAGAATCGCTTGAAAACTGTATCAGGATATGGTCCTATTGATTCTAGCTCATATATATATATATATATATATATATATATATATATATATATATATATATATATATATATATATATATATATTACCATATAAAAATTATCTTAATAAAAAGTAGCGTACTTGAATTTTCAAAATTTGATATTTCTATCAAATTGAAATGTTCGGAGTATCATTAATACAATACAGAGCAACATTTACAGAAAATTGGAGAGTAAACACTCATATATATATATATATATATGACTGACTCTGAAAATGTTTAGAAATTCCTTTTTGCAAATGATAACTTATACATCTTTTTTTTCTTTCTGTATATATTTCTGAACGTATCGATACAAATTTTGTTTGATTTACACTTTCTTAAGCATAGGTTTAATAAAAACTTTAACAACTTTTACTACATTAAACTCAGTAAAGGCAACAAGACGAAAGATATAAACTACCAAAATCACATTGTATGACTTTGAAAGTGAACGGCGATTACAAATGAATAGCGAATAGTTTTTGAATTTTCCCTCTTCTTGCAATTTGTTTATTCATTCTATTTCCTTATCCTGAACAAATCGTAGATGTTTCCACTTCGCCAACTTCTTTCCAAAGTTCAATTTTATCCAGAAATCTTTCCTGCATAGGGATTCTGCAGGTTTTAGAATAATATTAATGTAAGTTTTCAGACCTACAAACTGAGAAGCATGCAGCGTGTACATGAGAGAATCATACTCAACCTTACATGGAGAGATCACACGACAGCACAGTACATAAGAAGAAAACGGGAGTCCGAGACATCATAGAAACTATAAAAAAACTAAAATGGGAATGGGCAGGCCATGTTGCAAGAATGAAAGACAACCGATGGACATCATGACTTTCAACATGGATCCCCAGAGATCACATGAAAATCCGAGGACGACAGAACACAAGATGGAGAGATGAACTAGGCAGATTCAGGAAATACTGGCTCCGGGACGCCCACAATAGAGAAGTGTGGCGAATCCTGGGGAGGGTCTCTGCCCAACGACGAACGTTGAAAGAATGATGATGATGATGATGATGATGATGATGATGATGATGATGATGATGATGATGATGATGATGTCCTCATTCTCGATTTTGTTGCTTGTGGTCTCTTCATGAAACGGTTGATCAGTATAAAACTGTACGATATTTGACCCACAGTAATCTTCTCCAACACGGAAATCGAATCTATCAGTGTAGATTGATCATTTTAGAAGAACTAGAGATAACGTTTTAATTTTCATATTTCATATTTCGTATTTCCTGGCAGTCAGCCAAGAATTTCCATTGAAACACATAAGATACTGATAGGGCTAAGATTGTTCCTAAGGACGTTACCACAAGTTCCCTAGCCGCTAACCCCGCCCTCCCACTACGTTGACTTTATGCTTTAAGTTGAGCGGTCAAATTTTAAACCATTATCATGGTGATGATGATCATTATCATGATCATCATCATCAACAGCAGTCTTTTAGCATCCGTTGTTTGACCTAGACCTTCCCCAAGATTTGCAGGACCTCTCTATCATGGGCTTCACGGAGCCAGGACTTGTTGCACCATCTCAATTTCTGTCGGCCAATTTCTTATCTGATCTCTGGGTATCTACGTTGCGAGACGGATATTCTTGCAACATCGCCAGCTCATTGCCTTTTGAGTTTTCTATTGTTTTCTATGATATCTCTTACATGTTTTTTTTTTCCTATTATATACCATGCTTTCTTGTGATCTTTCCATGTGAGGTTGAGCATGATTCTCTCGTATGCATGTCACATGATTCTCAGTTTGAGGGTCAGACTTTTGATTAAGTTCCATGTTTCTGCTCCATAGTTGAATTTTGGGAGGATGTATCGTCGTATATCCTCCTTTAAAGGACTAATGGGATTTTCCAGTTCTTAGGTTTGCCCTACAGAAAGTTTGCCAATCTAGAGTGATTCTTTGCTTGATTTCTTTTTCTCTTAGTGATTTCATGGAGGTTTTTAGTCCTAGGTAGATTAGTTGTCTACTTTCTTCAGACATGTATTTTCAATCCTACTTGATAAAGGACAGATACTTGGGCGTATTTTGTTTCCAAGTTGAATCTTGCTTCCTTTCTGCCCAATGGCATCACTTCTCAAACAGAAATATATATCCAAGTATTATCTGATTTCACTTTATCATATTCCATTTCTACATAGGACTAATTGGAAGAAAACGGAATATCTACCTCTTAAAATCTGTTTTACGAATATTTGTCATCTTGAGCGTAATGGTCTTTTGGAAATTCATTTGATATTTCTGATCCTTTGTCTTCTTTAATGCCTGAGTTGAGTTTTTAGATATACCAGGTCTGTCCAGAAAGTATCCAGCCTTTTAATACAAAATAGATAAATAAATAAATGAATAAATAAAATAGAAAATTAGCTTACCTGAGGCATTTGCTCCTCAATACTCTTCAAAGAGTCCGCTAGGGTGGTGTAATGGTTAACTCGTCTGCCTCACACATAGTGGACCCTGGGTTCGATTCCCGGTACGAACGAAGAGTGTGGAAAACTTTTTATCATGATAAATTTCCCTCACAGTTGAAGCTATGTGATCAGCGTGGAGATACCCCTTTGCAACCTGCCAAGGGATTGAAATAAATAAAAAAATGTATAGGTGTAAATTCCTGGTATCGATGTCACTTGAGACTTGCAAGGATCACTAGGCTGATGCATGCAACAGAAACTAGGAATTTGTTATCGATCGTCATGCTCCATTGGGGGTTGTCTCTTAAGAGGCGTGACGCTTTACCTTACGCTTCGAAGTATTCCACTCGGGACCTCACGCATTTAATCTAGCCTTGCTCCAACATCTCGGAATTGTCATGATCAGTGGTTCTGGGAACGCTCAATAATTCTTCTCATATAAATCAATGGTAATTGCTTCTTTGCTTTACGCCGTCTCATTCGGCTCAGGAAAATGTACTCACACAGGTTTTTCGGTAACACGGAGTGGCGTTAAGCGATCTTTCGGAAGGCGAGGAAACGTATACATGGAATAAATAATGGTATATCAAAGAAAGACAGAGGAAAAGGGGAGGTATAAGGCAGAGAGAGAGAGAGAGAGAGAGAGAGGGTGTTTGTCGAGACAGAGAAAGTGAGTGATATGATTTCGATCTACTCCTTTCTATTTCCTGAAGTGTCACCTTTTGACCCGTTTACATCATAATCTTCCTCCAGTCGGAATTTGATTGACAGCTCCAATGCCTCAGCTTCATTGCTATTCTCCCCTTCATAACATAAAGCCGTAATTAAAATTATATCAGATCTCTTCTCAGTGACGAAATGCGTTTTTCCTGGAAAATACTTGCTTATCAAAAGCAGAAAATTATTTCAGTCTCGTCCGTCTGCCGGACACAGCAATATACGAATATAAGGGGAAATAACCCTGCTCTCTTCCTCGCCCTTTCACTTTCACTTTCACTTTCTCTTTCTTTTCCCCTCGCTCTCTCGTTCACTTTCTCTCTACTCCCCCTCTCTCTTTCTCTTTCACTTTCTCTCTTCCTCTCCCTCACATTCTCTTTCTCTTTCATTTTCTCTCTCCCCCCCTTGCGCGCTCTCTCTCTTTCTCATTCACCTTTTCTCTCCCTCTCCCTCGCTCTCTCTCTCTTTCACTTTCTCTCTCCCTCCCCTCTGTCACTCTCCCCCTCTCTCTCCCTCTGTCACTCTCTCTCCAAGTCTCGTGCTCTCTTTCTCTTTGTCTCAGTAACTCGTCTAACAGGGATGAAGGAAGAGAAAGAATTTGTCAGAATTTGTGTCCCCCGTTGAAAGGAAGTGCGGAAGTTTTCTGTAAAATAACTGGTATATATTTCGGCGGTCGTCAGCTAATCAAACATCATTGGATTGACTGGAAACGACGATGGACTAACAGAGCCAAAGGGATGGAGCGATCGTAAAAGGAACGATGCTGCATCCGCGCTAGTTGGTGGAATACATAGATCTATGTACATTCTAATGTGGTAAAATTCTACCCTGTTCGTTGCTGGACGTTATCAGGACCTGTCGGAAACGGGGCCCATTTCGTAACTTTCTCGTGCCGCGTCCATGGCCCCGTCTGGTCATGTATTCAGTAGCAAACCTATTAACGAACGGAAATGAAAGCAATTTAAAAGTCTGCCCGCTTGCCAACAAGTGCCGGACCGATAAACTGTTATTCTTGAATGTCCACCAACGGATTAGCCTTGCCACGATGTCTACCATGTCATTGTATGCCTGGCGGAAGTTGACCTGATAAGAAGATCGAGCACTGTTCGAAGGAGAGTCGCACTGTTAGGCCGTTGACAAGGGCCGCCTTGATTGATGTTCCCATGTTGGTAGTCTTGCCTCCTCTCTCCCCTCACTCTCTCACTCCCTCCGTCTCTCTCTCTCTTACTCACTCTCTCTCTGGGGCACACGGTCTTACTTTCTCAAGTCATAATTTTTCTGCATTGCATATATTTTTATTTCTATTTTGACCCACATGGTTAACTATCCGACAGTTCCCTCCCCCTTTTGTCCCATTTCCAGACCCGATCCGCTTTTTCTCTTATTTTGCTCCCACACCCCTGGTAAATTTGTTCCCAACCTTACAATATGCTCTACAGTTCCATTGACTGTTTTCCAGGCATTCTTGTATTTAGTTTGGGACGTTCCTTCACACAGCATCAAGATACACCCATGTAGAATCTTTACCATTGATTTGGGTTTACATACAAAAGTAGTTGTTTATAAAGCCTGTCATATTTATTGTGAGAATTGCCTCCCACAATATTACTGTATGGCTTTTCTTCGATAATTTTTAAAATGCCATTAACTCAGAAGGGTTACATATAGAGTAAATGCTATAAACATTTATAGTTAGTAAGCAGAAAAGTCTCTTGGTAGTGTGATGGTTAGCAAGCGATCTAGTCAAGCAAGCCATTCCTATATAATAACGAGATCTTCGAACCCTAAGTGCCCCTCACTTGTGGTCTTGTTCCACACTAAGCTAGCTTATGTAAATACCGATAGTAAGAAGTTGCCAAAAAATTCATGATACATTTAGTGTATGAAGTGATTAATTTTAGTTCATATTCGAATCGATGTTTAGAGACGGCTCATTTTATAAAGGGTCTCTCGTGATAAAATTGACTCGCTGGGTGTTTCACTCCAAAAGGAACGTGCATACTACTTTTGGTGGACGTTATTTGCTTCTACAATCGTGGGCATGGTCTTTTGCAACTTATAAGATCAGAATATAAAGCCCATTCTATATTCAGTATTAGATATTTCCTAGAAATAAAATCGACAGAAATGAAAAAGATTAGATTTTGGAGGAAAAAAACTGCATATCATATGCCGCAAAATACGATAGTTAATGAGTCTTTCAGCTTTCCTCTGTTTATTCCTGACAATCTCTTATGTTATTCACACCCCATCCTGATTCTGATTCATTCGTCCATATGACTGTCTCGTATTATAGTTACTTTTTTCTTTTATAATTTGATGAATTAAAAAAAAAAAAAAAAAATTCAACTCTTTCTCCGTTTTTTCCCATACGTAATCCTGCTTCATCCACTTCCTACACATACACGGACCCACACTCTCTCTACACACACACATTCTCTACACTCTCTCCACACACACACACACACACACATACACACACACACACACACACACACTTTCTGCCTCTCTCTTTTTCTTTATCAATTTTATAATTCAGCCAAACTCCGTTTGTTAATGCTTCTGCTCTGGTTTGTAAGTTCGCTTTTATCAATTTCCGATATTCTTTGGATTTCCCTAAATAACACCAGCCAAATATCACGAACGGAATCTTTGCCGCCTCCTTCCCGACTTTTATCCGTAAAGAAATTAGATTCCTTCCTTCTGGTCGTAGAATGTTGTTGGAAAATTTCATCTTTTTAAAACGGATGCCGTTTTTAAACCTTCTTCCTTTACGGGCGTTGAAAGACAACCATTAAGGTCAGGATTTTTTTCACAGGGATAAGAATGCAATAATTATAAAAGGTGGTAAAAAACACTGAAGAGCAATTATGACGGGCGGCACATATCCGCCAGCGATATGAACTCGAATTCTATATGCTTGTTTTAATAGAATGGAAGGATAATTCCTTGTCTAAATAGAAGGGAAGGATACCTCTGAACGGTTCACTCAGATTTCTTTCTTTGGTTTTCTCTTTAAACAACAAATAGCTTTTATTGTCATCATAGTGGCCATGCAAATTTTGTTCACGTCTCTTCGTTCGTCTATAGATGGAACTTTTTTGGTATCTTTTGTATTTTTAGCTGATTTAGTTCGGATTACATCTTTTTTATATGTTATTCCTGGAAAGGGTTATTCAAGAGAAGGATTTGAATTCTTAATTTTCATAATTCATGGAATTCAAATGTTTTTAAAATACAGGGGAAATTCTTACCATTCAAAGAAAAGGCTTCGTTCATTAACTAAAACCATTCTCTTCGATAATATTGAGTTATTTTTTGTTTTTTTGCAGATTTCAGATTTATAAAAATGGTGTAAAGAGACTCTATATTCTATTTTCAGCAAAATACTAACACAATTTCAATATACACAATCATGCGTATAAGCATATATGTGTGTGTGCGTAAGTGTGTGTGCGTGTGTGTTTGCGTGTGCAAGAGTCTCCCTATGGGCAAACATTGATCAATTGTAGCTGTCAATTACTGTTGTGTAGTGATTTTGAGCAACATTACTTGACTCTGGGTAGAGTGCTCTTTTCTGTTTAATTCAAAGCCTTGCAGGGTCTCATGGCTAAAAAAAAAAAAAAACATAAAACGGAATGACCGATCTTTGCCAAAGAGTACCTGGATGGACAATAATTCTTCTCGGCAAATATTCTGTCGTAAGATGTTACCAAAATATAATCTTTTGGCAATGGACTGCAGTGATTTGTTTATTGGTGATGAAATTGAGCTTATCAAGAAAAGATTCAGAGTTGAACATGGTACAGGATCCGTCATATTATCGGTGTACCTCGCTTACCATGGTATTGTAGGCCTTGACGAGATCAAACGAATCATGAAATCAAAGGATTAATCGGGAATTTCAAAATGAGTGACATAATGCTTGAAAACTCCAAATATCACGGGTTCAAAAGCACAATAAAAATATGAAAGATACATAGAAAATACAGACAAGATGATTGAAAGGGAGAAATGAACTGTTTTAAGCTGGCCAGCGATAAGTCCTAATCTCAATCCCATAGAAAATGGAGAGGGTAGTAATTTGGAGTCTGTTTGGAAGCTTACCGTATACTGCAGGATTCCTGCACACATTAAAGTGCTTATGAAAAATTGAAAAAAAGTGTTGGAGAGACTACAAGCTGACTAGTGCAATAAGAAACGTTTGGGGGCTGTCAATGTTGCCCAAGTCGGCTTTCAACCAACTATAAAGGTATTATGCCAATATTACTGGCCAGGTCATATTTTCGATTTCTTTGGGGAAATTACTTAATGTTAGTTGAAAAATAATAATTTCAATATAAATTAGATAGATTCCTATTCCTCTCTGTAGTAAGATTCAAAAAATAATTACAGAATGCTAATAATGATGAGTGACAACAGCTCATCCAACCTCTTCATGGTTTGCCTCGAAACGTTCTTCCGAAGCTTAAACAGGACGAATAAAGGAATCAGAATAGATGACGAATACCTAAGTAATCAAAGATTTGCAGACGATATTGTTTTTCTTTGCCGAAAAACCTCCAAAAATCTCAGAAAATCTTTGACAAACCGAATGAAGGGAACAAAAATGTTGATCTCCCCATGGACTTCATTGAAACCAGTGTCATATGTAATAATACTGCCGAACACAAAGACACGACGATCAGAATCGAAAAGGCAGAGCTAAAGAAAATGGACTACTACATCTACCCAAGGCAGAGGATCTTCATCCTTAAAACAAAATCAAACGAAGAATCATCCTAGGTTGATGAACATGTGAAAGAATTAGCTGAACATTCAAAAACAAGAAGGTCCTATTAGTTTCGAAAAGAAGAGCGTACAACCAATTCGTCCTCCCAATAGTCAACCTGAGAGCTGAAACATGGATCCTAACGAAAAGATTGGCTTTCAAACCAATAATAGGACATGCACAGAGGGGAATCATTCTAAATGTCACAGAAAGAGATAACAAGACATAGGATAGGATAATATATCAGATACAACAATCAGGAGTCCAAGATATCATAAAATCCCTTTGCAAAACTCAGATAGAGATTAGTGAGATATGTGGCAAAGATATCAAACTAGCCCTGTACATCACAACTGTAAATTTGGATTCCAAGAGACCATATACGGAATTGTGACCTACAAAAAAAAAAAATTATGTGACGATTTGGACACATTTGGAACACATTGGTGCCGCGACGCTAATGATAGAACGGTCTGACGCACCTTGGAGAGAGCGAATGTCCAACTACGGACGTTCAAAGGCTGCTGCTGATGATGATCATGATGATGATCATCAAAACAAAATAAAATGCATACTGACACACACTTGCATACACATATACTCACACACTCACACATACACAGACACACACGCATACACACCCATATATATATATATATATATATATATATATAGCAATGCTCTTGGTATTAAGCTAAAACAGCCGCCGGTAATGCAAAGGCCCAAATACCTGTTTTCTCCCCAAATTCTCACCTCGTCTATTCTTGGTCTATTTGCCTCTTTCAACGCAACAAATTGGGAAATGAATATGTGATTTAACAGAATGTGATCCGACATAAATTGTGTTATTTAATATAGAAACTTATTTGAAATGATCATCCGTCATTACTCGATTAATGTATCACTCAACCCAGACAACGTAAATAGAACGAACAATTAAAGAAAATGGGGCTGCTGCAGGAATCGAACCTGCACCGATAGGGAAGCCGCTTCAACGTAGAGATGCTCTTACCATTGGATCCGCAATGTTATGAAACATGCTGTAATTTTTTTCAAATTAGTTGGTATTCTAAAATGCTATATAAACAATGAAAATGACATCTTCATGAACTTTTATTTACGGAATATAATAAAGCGTTTGGATTGTTAGAGAAGATAAAGTACTCTTTTTCTTTGAATAATTTGTTCATATGATTACAAATTTTTCACTGCTAAGCTATGTTGCTCTATCGACAAAGTTATATCTTATTTCAGTGATTCGTATCATAGTTTTGATATCTTCCGGTTATTTTGTGTTCAACTTTGGCAACAAAAGCAACTTACCAGAATACCAAGTAAATCCTATTTTATATAACGCCATATTATTCATTATTTCGTCCAAGTATGACCATAAAAATAAAAAATGAGCGGAAGATTAGCATAATGCATTTTTCCTATCCCCGATTCCAACGCCATTTGGGTTTTGGCCAGACAAAGTTAAGCTTAGTAAATATCTATGAAATAAGAATACGAAAGCCTGAAATAAATTATATCGAATCAAATAAGGTGCTTGACTTACGCTTAAATCACAGTGAAAGTCATCCCGGGAGAATCCAAGTCAGTAACAATGGTCTGCGAAATTGGCTTGCCAGAAATTGATCTCCGACAGTTGCCTTCATGCTTACTAAGTTATGCTTAGTTTTGATCAGAAGAGTGGGACACCCTGTAAGGATCGAACTGATAAGCAATGGTCCTCTTCACTGATAGCTCTACAGTAAGCGTGACAGGGGCAATGTCAAGTAAATGAACATCTCATATTTTTGTTTGGTCTTAGTTTAACTTGAAACAGACAATTATTCAATACTATATTTCGATTTCTCTTTTCGGTCGTTGCAGCCGATAAACGATGATAAACTCCAAGAAATTTAATTTTATGTCGTCTCTGCATCCATCCAGTTTCTTCAACCGTGGTAGCCTAGCGTGAGTATGTTCCGAAGCCCTCTAAACCTATTCCAAATACTTGCATCTCTCCTCCACGAGTTCAAGATAATCACTCAAAGATTTAAAAGATAAACTTTACGTTGAAAAAAAAGAAAAGATGTTAGAAGTCTCAATTTCAACCGACTTTATCAAATATTCCCCGAGACTACAAAAAGGCACTTTCTCAACAAAGGCCTCTTGGTTTCTCAACGATCTACCAGACCATTATTTGGCACGGAGCAGGAAACACGATTTCTGATTATTCTTTCCATTTAAGAAATGTTTCTCATTCTTTTGGGAAAATAATGGAGACTTTTCATGCTTTATCGTGCCTGACTCCACATCACTGGAGCTGAATTGAATTGTTTCATAATCTGTATTTCACTCTTCCTCTCTCCTTCTCCCTTATTTCTCTGTATCTCTTGGTTAACGATTATCTTCAACTATCAATGTAAAAAAAAAAATTAATTCTATTCATATCTCGGTGGTGTTAAAAGAAATCTTTCATAATACCTTCACAGAAAGGCTCCTCTTCATTGTTCAGCCGTTACACTTTCCAAGAAAATCTGAAAATCATACGAAATAAAATAACACTAATTAAAAAGAACATACTACGTATACTTGCTCGACGATTTTTTTATAATAATAATAAAAATAATAATAATAATAATAATAGTAATAATAATAATAATGATAATAATAATAATAATAATTATAATAATGATGATGATGATAATGTGAATGATGATGATGATTATTATCATTATTATTATTATGATGATGATGATGATGATGATGATGATGATGATTTTCTTCTTCTTCAGGTTTTCACACCAGTGGTGCCTGGTTGCTTTCACTGGAGAACAAGTGAAAGCAAATCTTCTCAAATACTCCGGGATTCTGTTCTGTATTTTAGCTGATTTTAGTAGTGCTGTTGTGTGTGTGTGTGCGTGTGGGGGGTTCTCTGCTCTTTCCTAGATTCTTAGTTCCACCAACCCCTTTTTTAGGTTCGAGACTGTTCCGTGGGATTCAACTATCTAGTATGTCTATCACTTCAATTTTCCACAACGTCTTCAGTTCCCTGGTAAGTTGCAGATACTTATCCGGCAATTCACTTTCTCCAAGTTTCATTCGATGGTCGATCGGAACAGCAAAGTCTACCATCTGATGTGTTTTGTTTTTTAAAAAATCCTTTTTCGATATCTGGTCTTCAGACCTGGATCGGGCTGATCCATTCGAATTTCTAAGCCCCAGAGGATTTTATGTGTTTAATTCTCTAGAAAAAAAATTATCGTCTGTGCCTATGCCATTTGTTTCTATGGTTGAAATGCAATCACATGCACAGTTCCCAATGGATCATCCATCCTAACCAGCTTTGTGGGGTTTTGTGAATATTTTGGACTAATTTGCTGCAAGTATTTACGATGAGGTTGATTTTATCATATTTATTTATCTACATAGTCAACATTTGCCGTTATATGTTATGAGTGTTGTCTATACGGGTCTTGGTTTAGTTGCTTCTAATTGTGTTGATCTGGGCTCCTATCAGGAGCTACTCTATTGGGGATCCCTCTATCACCGTCATAATCATCATCACCAAAAGGGGGGGTCAATCCAAGAGGCTACACACCAAAAATACAGTGCACGGTCGTATAAAAGACCAGATTATCATTATGCATTTTCACACCAGTTGCCTGGTGGTAACAGCTGGAGGCTGAGTGACAGCAAGTCTCCTTTGGTCTCCAGCTCTCCTCTCCACACCCTCACAGTCCACAGCAGTGCTGTAGTTTACAGTTTCACACCAGTTTCCCAGTGGTTATCGCAGAAGGCTGAGTGACAAGGAGCTTCCTTAGGTCTCCAGTACGTCTCTCTTTCTCCTATAACAGCAGCACTGTGGTAGTACCCACCCCACCATTTGTGGTGCTTTTTTTGTTTTTTCTTTTCTTTCCCCTCCTCTTCTCTCTGCTAGGCCACAGCTAACAGCTGGGGTCGTAGATCTCATATTTCCAGTATTTTCCTCAGTATTTGTTTACTCCCCAGCAGTGCTGTGGTCTCGATTCTTCCTTTTACCCTTTGTTCCTCCAATATCAACTTCAGTGTCTTTGGTACGGTTCTGAGTCCACGTATTATTACTGGTACTACCCTGACTTTCATATTCCACACCTTGTTAAGCTCTTCTTGCCAAGTCCTGGTGCTTTTCCAGCTTTTCACTCTCTTTCTAATGGGCTGCATTATTTGGTAGGTTTTCCTCTTTTTGTCCACGATCACTATGTCCAGTCTTTTCACTTGGATGGGGACGTCGATTAAGATGTTAAAACCCCAAAGTGATTATCATCATCATCATCATCATCATCATCATCATCATCATCATCATCATCATCATCATCATCATTATTATTATTATTATTATTATTATTATTATTTGCAATCTCACACCAGTTGCCTGGCGGTAACCGCTAGAGTTTGAGTGACAGCAAGTCTCCTCAAGTCTCCAGCCCTCCTTTCCTAGTACTCATAGGTCGCAGTAATTCTGCGATTTACAGTTTCACACCGGTTGCCCAGTGGTTATCGCTGAAGGCTGAGTGACAATAAGTCTCCTCAGGTCTTCAGCTAACATCTCCTCTCTCTTTCGCATATCATGACAGAGCTACGATTCGTTGCAGTCCTTATATCTCTAGCACCTTCCTCAGTATCCGTGCAGTGCCCAGCAGTGCTGTGGTCTGTACGGTCTCTATCCTCCCCCTAATCCCGATCTCCTCCAGTCTCTCCCTCAGCGTTTTGGGGACAGTTCCTAGTGCTCCCACTATGACCGGTACTACCCTGGTTTTCATGTTCCACATTTTCTTTAACTCCCTTGCTAGGTCCTGGTATTTTCCCTTTTTTCACCCTCCTTCTTTTTTATTATTATTATTATTATTATTATTATTATTATTATTATTATTATTATTATTATTATTATTATTATCATTATTATTATTATCATTATTATTATTATTATTATTATTATTCATTTATGTGGTCGCACAAATCTGGTGGTTATCGATTTAGATTGTGTAACTACAAGTCTCACCAAATCTACAGCACCTTCCCCAGTAATCTTATAGACCAAGTAATTTTGCCTCTGGCATTTTGTCATAGCTCCAAGAGCACCAACGATACGAGTTTAACCTTCATGCACTAAACTTTTCTCTATGATCGGACCATGTCCTTCAATTTCCTCGATTTTCTGTTTTTTCTTTTGCTGGTCAATAAGGCTTATACGTCTACATTTCTATCGTCATAGTTAAGAAAATAGCAACGATATCGATGAAAATATTTACCCACTTCTGCCGCCATCATCATCATTTGAACTAGGCTTCAATAGGGGTACAGTTAAACCTCTATTTTTCAAAAGGTAAATATTTACCAGTCGGACTAGTCACTCAATAGAAACTGTCACATGACCAACCTTTTTTTGGCTGTATACCGAGTTGGGGTGATCAATTAAACAGATTGGAAAAGGGGTGATCAGTGGATAAGTGACTTCTCTTGCCTTCTGTTTAGTGATCGGTACAGTCTAAATTAGAAGAAAAAAAAACAAAAAAAAAACAAGCGTGAACGCTGCTGGACCCAAACTAAGGGATCGATTCAACATAAGCATGTATTGCAAATTGAACACAGGCAATTGGGCTGAAGTTCAAAAATATAAATCTCGTTTCCATAGACATAATAAACATTAGGAGTGAATGTTGGAAATTATGGCTAGCTTCATTGCAACGGCCTGTGCACATAGTACATACATGATCAGCCAGCTAGCCATCCAACCAGACCAACATGGAAACTGAAAAGAAACAAACTATTTTGACGATTCGGGAGACAGCTTTGTTCAACGGTTCCTAATATGGTTGAGAACAACGATCGATACTGTGATGATGATGATGCAGATGATCTTATTAGTTCACAGCCTTTCCTACATTATCATCACCATCAACAACTAGAACAACAACAGGTACTAATTTGTTCAATTGATTCTGGCCGCGGAAAATTCGCGCCAAGGCTTTTGAAGCCATCAAAAAGAAGACGTGATCTGGGAAGACAATTCTGTTCATCTGGCCTCGAAGGACTTCATTGAAACAAGAAGATCTTTTTCATCCTGTTCCTCAAACAAAAGAACGCTATCTTGGGTTTTGTTTTTTTTTGGTCTTTTCAACATTGCTCCTTTATATTCCTACCCCGTCTTTTTATTTTATTCTTCAGCTTTTATGTTAACAAACTGGATAAATCATTCCCAGTTTCTTTAGCCAGCCACGCATCAATCCACTTAAAATTGCCAACGCTATCATTGTTTTCCTCTTCTTCATTTTTTTTTCATATGTAGACTCATCAAATTTGCATCGAACTGAATTGTTTTTCAAGCATTTTCGGATGAATTAGCACAGATTTATACAATGGAGATAATTCAAACCAGGTACAAGTTTGATATCTGTGTCATTCTTTTCTCTTTCTGAATTATTCAAAAGCATAGCCTGCCGTAAGATGTGATGAGGGAATAGCCTTGTTTGTGTTATTAAAGTCATTAAGCTCTATTGAAGCCTATTAATTGGCAGTTTCCTTTTCAAAGACTGGGTCCACACTGTTGAATACAATGTGTGTATGTGTGTGTATGTGTGTGTGTGTGTGTATGTGTGTGTGTGTGGATGGATGGATTGATTGATTGATAGACAAGTAGACGGATAGATAGATATCGAATGTTAAGAGGCACTATTTTACCTGATGCAACAGGTGGTTGATTTTTTAATCTGAAAATTATTATCATTATTATTATTATAATTATCATTATTTGCATTTTCCCACCAGTTGCCCGGTGGTCATCGCTGGAGACTAAGTGACCACAAGTCTCCAGCCTTCCTCTTCAGACTCTCACAGTCCAGAGCTGTGTTGTCGATTACAGTTTCACACCAGTTGCCTGGTAATTATCGCTGTAGGCTGAGTAACAGTGAGTCTCCTCGAGTTTCCAGCCCTCCTCCCATATCGTCCTCACCTGCCAAAGTAGCTTTGATATTTGTTCTACCTTCACCATATCTTTTTGTCGGCTGTTTGGCCATTGCTAACAACTGGGGTTCGTAGGTCTCGTATTTCCACTACTCCCTTCAGTATTCGTGTGGGCCCCCCCAGTGGATCTGTATAGTTTTAATCCTTCCTCTTATCCCCAGTTTCTCCGATGCCGTTTTCAGTGTCTTTGGTACGGATCCTAGTGCACCCAATATCACTGGTACCAAACTGGCTTCCTCCATACTTTATTCAGTCCCCTTGTCAGGTCCTTGTATTTTCCAAGTTTTCCACTATTTACTCTGTGATCCGCAGGTACAGTCGCGTCTATTTTTGACAAGTTCTATGGTCTGGACCCTTCCCCTTATCCCTGGCTCCTTCAATCCAACCTTCAGAGTCTCTGGCACGGTTCTGAGTGCACCTACTATTACTGGCACTAGCCTGACTTTCAGTGTCCCACACCTTGTTCAGCTCTGTTGCCAGGGCCTGGTATTTTGCCAGCTTTACACTCTCTTTCCTATTTACTCTGTGGTCCACGTCCATGATTTGGTAGGTTCTTCTTTTCTTGTCCGCAATAACTAGGTCCTGTCTTTTTGGTGTGATGGGGTGGTCAGTTTGGATGCTAAAGTCCCTGAATAATTTTTAGCTTCATTTTCCGGGATGGTCTCCAGTTTGTGCTGATACTACTTGTCTGCATGGTTGAATCCCATTCGTTTGCTCAGTTCCCAGTGTATCACCGTTGCTACTTTATCGTGTCTGTTTTTATATTCTTTTGGGGCTAGTCGACTACATTCACTGGTTATGTGGTTTACGGTCTCAGCATCGGCGACATTTGCTATTTGTTTGGGTTCTTCCGAGTTTCGCTTGTCCTGATGCATTTAAGTATAGGTTGCGATGAAGATCAATTCTGTTGCTCTGTTCAGGTTTCCTTTGCGTAGCCATGTCCATGATCACTTGTCAGCGACATTCTGTATCCGTCTTTTGAATTCTACGTATAGTTTTTTCTGTTCCCATGTTTCTTTCCTTCTGTGCTGATCCCTCGCTTGTCATCTCTGGGGATGTAAGGCTTTATGTATTGTAATAAGCTTTCTCTTTCGCCGGTGTAATGATTGAAATTCTTCTTCTGTCCATCCAAGAAATGGTCGTCTGTATCTTACTACCGAATGTATTAATTCCTTTTGTCAGATTCCTGCTATCTAGTTTGATCTTTATTATTATTATTATTATTATTATTATTATAATAATTATTATTATTATTATTATTTGCGATCATATTGTTGTTATTATTATTATTGCTATTATCATTATCATTTACTATATGCAATACAGTCCTTACTGCTTATTTTCAGCAGGTACACATCTCATTCTGTTGAAAAAGCGGGCAGAAATGTGTCCATTTTGCGTGAATTTACAATTACGAAAAAATCAAACAAGCCAAAACAACAAATTTCATGATGATTCCCAAAACTGATAAGATGATAATCTTTCCTAATGTACACATCGATACACACAGAAATATCTTGGGATCAAGTTGTGTACTTTCTGCGGTAGACTGTCACATATAGACACATGGAAATATGGGCAGATTTTTTGTGTATTATAATAAAGCTATCATAAAAATGACCGGAAATACGTTTCCTACATGATGGCAGCAAACCAACAAATATTTATGAAATTTGGATTTTTAAGTGAACCCCATTTAAAAGATTTGGGAAAAAATATGTACAAATAAGTGAATATATTACACTATTGATTTTCAGCTACAAAAAGAGTCTTATTTTACGAATCTGGAGGTGCAGGGCTGACCTATCGGCTAACTACAGACAAACCAGAATCAGCAATTCAAGTTCAAATTACATCTGTGGTATTTTGTGCTCACTACGCACTTATGTCCTTTTGAGAGGTATGAATCCATCTCCCTGGATATCTCAGGGTAGGGATTACTCTTTATCGCCGAGGCCCGGTATTCCTGTACAACATTGCCAATCATTTTAAGAGGAAATGGAAAACTGATGAAATTCCTGAAAAGACCAAGCAGGTACTTCGACTATCTATTGCATCATGGTAAAATTCGATTTGATTGCATTGATTTCTAATCTAGCGTTGGATTCATTGAGTTACAGAAATAATCTGATATTTACGCCGAAAGAGAAGTTGAGGCCATTCATTCATTCATATATATATATATATATATATATATAGATATAGATATAGATAGATAAATAGATAGATAGATAGATAGATCGATAGATATGTGTGTGTGTGCTTATGTCTATCTGTATGTGCATATGTATATAAGTGAATATATTTTCATGATACGTACTTCGAAGTATGCATATATATATATATATATATATATGCATATACAGATATTTAGTCATATATACGCATATATATGTATATACTCGTAAATGCATTTTGATGATGTATAATCCAAAATAAGAATATATATATATATATATATATATATATATATATATATATATATATATATATATATATATATATATATATATATATTTAACACTTTATATATACTATTTGAGAAAAATCGTTTATTGGGTATCTTGACCCCAAAAGTGATATGGGATAGTTGGTGCTTACCTACTAGATCCCTACGGACCAATTTAAAGTGAAAAGTAGCGAACAGAATCTGCAAAACGATTTCAAATTCAAAAGGTGAACGATGACTTTTAATTTTGTGTGTTTATGTTCTATAAACCATCCAGACCTTCCAAAAAATTTTCAGGTATGAGAATTTTTTTCTAATGATTTAAAGGCAGGGTCAGAATCTTATTATAATACATAATTTGTCCGTCTTGAGAAAAAATAACAGTTGGGAGAAAAAACAACTTCTAAAGATTTTAGATATGCACACATGAACACATGCACGCATGCACTCAAACACACACATATACATGCATATATATGTATATATATATATATATGCATACATATATGCATACATATATGCATACATATATGCATATATACGACTCAATCTCATATTTTCTGTTTTCAGACGTGCACGTGTAAATACAAAAACAGGAGAATAAATATAGATACATTACATTTCTCAGAAATATTCATATACGTATGTATATGCATTTACATATAAAGTCGATTATAAGCATATATATTTGCATACGAGAATGTATTTATCTATCCTTCTACATACACACACACACACACACGCACATATATATATATATATATATATATATATATATATATATATATATATATATATATATATATATATACTACTTAACTGCCTCATACTATCTGTCTTCAGACGTGCAGGTGTGAATCAAAATGCAGGAGTATAAACGTAGATATATTACATTTCTTTTGTACTTCCATTTAAACCTGATGTAAAAAAGCACACTACATCAGTCTTTGCGTACTCTTTTTTTTATCAATAAATAGTTCGTTGGGGTCTTTTTTTCTTACTTGAAAGTAACCTCTGGTCATAGCAATCAAATTAGAAAAAAAAAGTTCGGTCACCAGCAGTAAAAGGAGAAACGAAATAGTTTCTCAAATAATGCAAAGGTGTTTCAATTTTCCTCGTTTGCTTGAAGCTCAATTTTATACCATTTTGTTATGAATTGTGTTATGCATTTTTGGTTTTTATTATTTAGTTTGGAATACACTAACGCACCCTATTGATAATCTTATTGAAATGCACACATTCATGTGAGCGTGCATTCCTACATAAATAGATACGTACGATATATATTTGCGAAATGTAGGTAGAGTAGGTATTTATGTATCACTTTGAGCGAATTTTAAATGGATTGCATTAACAATAGCCACATCTTAACTATACACGTATTACATTTGTGTACTTCAGTTTGTTCCTATCTCTCTGTCTATAAAGTTATCTTTACGCTGGATATATTTTTCAATCCTTCCTCTTCAATGTATATCCATCTATCTGCAGGCGAAGAAAGATTAGATGATGAAGACTGACTTGACGAAAAGAGATGAAAATACCAAATATATATATATATATGTGTGTGTGTGTGTGTGTGTTTGTGTGTGTTTGTGTGTGTGAGTACGGCACTCATGCGTTTTAACTTCAAAGCCTCGCACGTCTCATATGAAATGTCTTGATAAGCGCACGAATCAATGTAGGCTTTACATATGTCCCTTTTCATACCCATGTCTATAAACTTTTGTGTATAAGGAGAGTGGATACATGTGTAAGCGAATTCATGAAAGTGGACAGATTTCAGTGTATGAATATATATATGCATATATATATATATATATATATATATATATATACCTTTATATATATATATATATATAAGATGATATGGATATTTATTCATACACCTATATATCTATATATATATATATATGTATGAATAAATATTAACATTATCTAATATATATATATATATACATATATAAATATGAATAAATATTCATATTATTTTATATATATATATATATATATATATATGAATATTCATATTATCTTTCATACATATACCTGTGACCGAATATGTATGTATATATCTTTGTGTGTGCGAGTGTATGTGAGTATTATACAAAGATAATGCAGATAGAGAGATAATCATGTATATCTGTCACATGCAATCAAATACACATGTGCACATACACGTATATGGATTCGTATACTTGATTATACGACATATATAAATACGTTTCAGTATGTACGGATACTTATAACCAAACACACACACACACGCACACACACACACACACACACACACACACACGCGTAAATATATATATATATATATATATATATATATATATAAATATATATTTATGAATACATTCTAAATATATACAATACACGTACAGTTCACACACACATATATATATGTATATATATAAAGCATACACGTGTATTTTAAGAATGTGTTTTACACACACACACACACACACACACACACACGCATATGTATATATATATATATATATATATATATATATATATATATATATACAAGTTTTTGCCTTTTGCTTTTGCAGGTATGTAAGTCTATATTTCCAATTTATTGCCTAAATGCTTTTATGCGTTGACACGATTTTTTAAAGTCCTTACAAGTTGAGTGGAGAGCGGTTTGCGAACTGAGTTTTTTTGCCGTAATATTGTCAGTGAAATTTCTCTTTCATTTCCGTTAATTCAAAATCTCTAAGCTATAAAAAAAGGTGAAAGAAGGAAAAAAATTCTGGAATTTCCCACCATCCACTCTTTACAACGTTTCATGATCACATTCGTTGCCTGCCGTTTTTTTTTTAATATAACATTTCGACCGTCCATCAGAGAGTGCGTGACAAGAAAACATCCCCAACTATTTCTCTCTCTGTCTCATCCTCTCTTCCTCTCTCTCTCTCTCTCTCTCTCTGTTTATCACCTCTTCCCAATTTTATCCTTCAGATTTTCAATAATACCTGTTGAATAGTTTATATATACATTAAACTGGCTCAAGCCACGATAAGTACCTTCTAAAGCCCTTAGTAATTGCTTCTGTCAACGGAGTCGTAACCCAAGATATTTGTACAGACTATATTTTATATCAGGAATATCAGGAATCGCACAGCGGTAAAGTTACATCGTCAGGTTCCATCTTAATCAGTTTTGATTAGCTTAACAGATTGTCCCAGTAACCTTTATTTGAGTCTCTAATTTTTTCGCTTAAATGTTGTTTTTTGTTTATTCGTGTCGTTATTAATGCGTAATCTGCTATTTTAGTCGTTATGACTGTTTGCTACGAACTGAGTCAGAACGTGTTAATTCAATCTCTTTAAGGCTTTTTTTGTTATCGGGTTACCGTGATTGTTATTCAAGTTTCCGTAGTAGCTACTACAATGGTGGTCCTCAATGTTACACGATTACAAAATCTGGAATCAGAATTTCGAAAAAAAAAAGACATTCCTTTCTTCGATCTTCAACTTGCATCTTTCACCTCATACAAAAGTTTAAAGGACAATTCAGAAGTTTATCGCTATATTTGAATAAGATTCAAGATAAAGGAAAAAGGGATTCTTATATAGATACATATATTATTCTAAATTGCGTTGTGTTATGTACAAACTCTTCTCGGAGATGATCTCCTGTCACTATTAATGTATTTCTTGGCCCAGACAACGCAAGTAGAATAAACATTGCCATTAATTGTTTATTCTACTGAGTTTTCTGGGCTAAAAGATTCATTGACTGGATAAGGGTATATATATATATATATATATATATATATATATATATATATATATATATATAATCATTCTGTCGGAATATAAATCAATTTCTTGATACATATATATATATATATATATATATATATATATATATATATATATATATATATACATATATATATATATATATATACATATATATATATATATATATATATATATATATATATATATATATAACGCATTTATTCCAAACAACAAATACTTATTTTTTCAGCATAAATTCCTGCATTATTCATGCATATAATTCTAATTATTCACTAATCACACCAATCGAGCATTTTAAATTCGAAATTCAGGTAATAATCACCTTTTCCGGCTGTGGATTTATTAACGCACCTTCGTATGTTTCACGAGGTGCTTTACAAAAATTTATGAAAAAAAGATTTTTACTTCTTGACAACTCAGATGGCTGTGTAATTTTCACTGACACCATCAGTTTAAAAAAAAATTAGGGTAATTCATTTTCAATATTAAAAGACCAACATTTTTCTGCTCTTTCATATAGTTCCATGTACGAATGCACAAAGCTTAGAAATTATTTTCAAAATTGAAGTCGCACGTAAGCACACATAAATTTACATCCATAAATACTTGCACACGCACACACACCGTGAATGTACTTCTGTGAGTATGTGTATGAGTGTCTTGAGAACATTAGCATGATGATCTTTTGCCCATCTATATCTGTCTATTTATATCTATAATACATACTTCAGAGACAGGCCGCCAGGCTAGGCAAAGTAGGCAGTGTCTACCCTAAGTAAATTATAGAATATAGCTCTCAATATAAAAAGAAATAGATTCCTAATTGGTTACAGATTGGTAACTTAATTTATCAAATCCAAAATATGATTCAGTAACGGAATCAGTAGTTCTTCCATATCTTTCAAACAAAGTTTATATATATGTATATATAATACTCGTAATGATCTGTCCTGCATCAGCCATGGAGATCGCTACCAGCCACATTTGATAATGAAGCATAAATTCTGCCTACGTTAGAGTAATTTGTCTCACAATTGGAAACCTTACAAGCTGAAAACTTGTGTATAAGTGAAACTAGGCCCCGAGATGGACATTGCATAGGTATTGGTGAACTTCTTAAACTTTAGAGGTCAATTTAAGGTCAGTTATCATTAGGTATTTCCAAATCGAACAGAGACGGCTATCCCCGAAAGGCTGCACATTCGTGCACTAAGGTAACTTCACCCCAGTTTATGGCCTGATCAGGTTGGGAGCGATCAGGTCAATTCTGGCATTTTGAAATCTTATTGTAAGATTGTGGTACGAGAGCAACTACATTTCTAGCGTTCTGTGAAAGCCAATTTAAGGTCAGATCAATTTTGGCAGGCATTTCTAACGGAGGTACTTTCAAACCTGATGGAGGCACTTTCAAACCTGACGGAGGCAGCTACACCCTACGAACTACAAAATGGTATATATGGGTAACTCGACCCTAGGATGAACATGGGATAAGTAACATTGACCTCTGGTAAACTTTTTTGGTCAATTCATTTTCGACTGACTGTGATTAAGTTTTTGCCTGTATTTGCTTTTATAAATATAAATGAATTGCACGTAAATATATATATATATATATATATATATATATATAACAAATCATATATATATATATATGTATATATATGTACATACATACATACATATATATATATGTATATGTATATTCTTATACTAGTATGTATATAGTTTATGAATATATACATATATACGATTTTTTTATTCATTAATATATGATTACATATCACCATACACATTCATAAATACATCTGTATACATATAAACGCATTTAATAACACACTCAACACACACCGCACACTCACATGCATATAGCTCTCTGTTCGTTTACATATGCGTGATTCTCTATATAAATAGTCTTATTTAAGGATTTTTGCAAATGTATGAATATATATATATATATATATATATATATATATATATATATAAATTGGAATATCTAATTTCACGTGCACAAGTTTTGTACACATATTATAAGTAGACATGTATGCGTATGAATATTCATATCCCCATACACACACGTGCACACACACACATATGTATATGTATATATGAATACAATTACATACTATAATCATATAGAATAATGACATTTTATTACAACACATGAATAATATAATTGCATATCATAATCATATCTATTCATACATTTATAAGTATGCATATACATATATATAAAAAAACATGTATATACTGAAGATTGGCAAATGCAGGGTCAAACACTGCTCTTACTTCAATTTCGAATGAAGACGATTATTGCAGCTTTTGTATCGCATATATGTTAAATAGAATAATTAAAAAAATATCTTTTTAGTATAAATGTATTTATTTATTTGAGGAAATGATACCCTGTTCGCGGTATACATATCCATTGATATGTTAGGCTTGTCCGTTCGGTTCATTCAGTAAGGAAGCTGCCTGCGGAGCACTTGCTCGTTGGTTCCATTCAAGATAGAGAAATTTTCATTTTACAAATGTACTAGTAGGGACACCTGGTGTTCCTCGGTCAAATTTGGTGAAAGGTTAGAATGAGTCGATTTTTGGAAAAAGAAATACTTGTGGAAGTAAATGTTTCTGCAACCCGTAAATCCGTAGTTACCTCTTGAAAATTGACTATTCAAAAGAGGAAATTTACGACCAGCATACTTCGAGGCCATACTTCCGTAAAACAGACCGAAATTGACAGCTGAATTCAATGTGACATTTGTATTGTGAAGCCTTCTGAAAGAACATAAAAAAAAATGATATATCTAGAAATTGGCAAATTTCCGTGCGTATATCTGGTAAAATGGATGTAAATCACAAAAACTTGATACCAAATGATTTTTCTGCGTATCTATTTCAAGAAATTATTTCCTCAGTTTGAATCGTAGACAGGTGAAAATCTTGGAATTGACCCCGGCATAATGTAGGTAAAAAATATGAAGAGAAAAAAAAACAAATATTTTTTAGTACTTATAAAAGTAATCTTGAAAACTGAAATGTATAATTTTGTTTTTCATGTAAAAAAATGATAATTCCAAACACGTTTGACAAAGAAACGTGAAGAAAGAAGCCGCATAATTTGTATAAATGATAACTATATTACTTTGCCACATTCGTTGGACGAATGATTTGAAAGAAATCTGAAAGAAGAATTAACTTCCCCAGTGTTTAGAATCAGATATTTTCTCTCTGTTCAGCCTGTAAAACAACAGGACGTAAAACTTTCGAGATCGTATTGAAACGTGCGTGACAGTTATTGCCTAAGTAAGATATGTTCCGTCCGAATCGTTATAAATTGTCAAAATATTTTTCTTTGCGCAAAATATCATTGATTTGTTCTTCTTTTGACGTAAGTATTTTTTGTTAATTCTAGAGCAAAAAAAAACAAACAAAAAACAAAAAACAACAAAAAAACTACTACTCTAAAGTAATTCATGAATTCCAGGTCACATATTCATTGTTTTTAATGTTTGAAAATCGTTTTCACCAATGGAATGGTCGGCTCTTTAACCAGAAAAAAACAACCAAATTCTCAATGATGTCTAAATAAAGAAGCATAAGAAAAATCAATTGATTTGTTTTTCAACTAATAAAATTATGATGCCTTATTCTTCATAATTATCATGAACTGTCTGTTCTATTGAGATCTCCGGCTAAAAAGGTGTGACTAAATTGTAAATGCTAGCTCACATATTACTGAATTGTTTGAGATACAAATTTATTTTCTTTTTTTACATGATTATTTTTTTCAAAATGTCATTGTAAATATGAAAAAAAAAAAAAAATCCTGAAATTACTCATTTGTGAAGAATCAATTTTTGATTCATTTCGAAAATCTATCTTCGTATTCTACTCTTGTTGCTTGTTATTTAGGTATATTAAAAATCGCCCGCTGAGAAAAAAAAGCCGGGGAGGAGTTAGACAACAGTTTTGTGTGTATGCGCGTTCGTGTGTTCTTTGTAGCTATTGATGATAAACATGACGTTTACCATTGTTTCATAGACGAAAGAACGCCCAAACTTATATTAGAATCAATCTAATTTTAACAGAGGTTCGTAAAAAGAGGTATTTGAGAATATTTTAATATAAAAATAATTTCTCTCGAATGTTTAGAACCAGATGTTGGCTGGAAAATGACATTGGATTACCTCCAAGGTTGAATTCAGTATATGGAAAGCTGACCTCTTCCCTGTCTACATGCAGAATATCAAGTCGGAAAGCCTTGTAGTTTTAATAGAGAAAAGGCACCCACAATAAACAAAAGACTCAAATATCAGTATAGATTTATTTAACGAGGCAGGACAGACACGCATTGAAGATAAGCAACAAGTATTTAATCAATGCGAAGTGAACGCTCACTGTATATGATGGCTTGGCTCCCTGAACGGAGATCGGGTGGGTTTTTCTATGTAACGACAAGAACAATGAAATTTCTCATCTAGATTGAAGGAGTAAAATCTTCACTGTGTGTCTCTCTTGTCACGCTAAACAAAATCGATAAATGGAATTATTATTTATCTAGTGATTTGAAATCACAACCAAGTAATCAACAGGTATTTCTCCAACCGCCTAAGCTAAACTGACAAGATCTACGAATACGCAAGGGCTAATTTATTCTAATAAAAAAAAATCTATACTAATATTTGAGCCTACTATTTGTTTGCCCATGCCTTTTCTCCGCTATAACGACAAAGACACAACGATCGGAATCGAAGACGCAAAGCTAAAGATAATTGACCACTACATTTTCCTGAGACAGAGAGTCTGCATGAAATCCTCAAAAGAAGAAAATCAAACGAAGAATCACTTTATGTTGGCAACATTTCGGTTGAGCAACCACAATAATGAAAAAAACATAAAGATCCCATTAGTCAAGGAAGGACCACAACAAATGTGTCCTCCAAATTGTCACCTATGAAGTGGAAACATGGAAATTGACCAAAGGATTGGCTCTCAAACTAAGAACCATGAAGAAAGCACAAGAAAGGATCATACTTAACATCAATTGGGGTGTCCTCAAAAGAACACAGTATATTACAGAAAAAGCAATGGACAGGCCATGTTGTCAGACAATCGCTAAACGTCACGACTCACAACGAGGATAGACATCATATGTGAAATTGAGGACAGTAAAAAATAAAATGTCGTGACAGATTAGGAAGATTCAGGTGACATTGGCGCCACAACGCCTACGATCGGATGTTACAAGACTCCCTGAAGAAGTGAAATGATACGTAGAGCCTACGCAGGTACAACAGCAATCATAACCAGTTTCAGGGTACTGCATCCTTCGGTAAATAATTATGTGTATTTGCTTTAGTATATATATATATATATATATATATATATATATATATATATATATATATATATATATATATATATATATATATATATATACATGTATCTATATATATATATAAATATATATATATGTAGAGAGAGAGAGAGAGAGAGAGAGAGAGATGGATGGATAGATATAGATAGATAGATAGATAGATCGATGAACATATATCTATTGATAATTAAGTTAAGATATTCAAATATATCAATCAAATACGTATTTATAGATATTAGTTTATTTACTTGAATATCTTTACTTATCTATAGATATATGTTCATATCCATGTATACTGACAAATGAATATATCCTAGTATTTCTTTATGCATATATATATATGTATATATATATATATATATATATATATATATATATATATATATATATATATATATATATATATATATATATGTATATATACATACATATATATATATTGAATCAAAACTTACGTAGTCTATCCCAAAAACGTATTTAAAGGTGAGGGATCAGTAAGTATAACAACAAACGTAACTTGTTGTTTGCGTCATACATATATATATACATATATGTATATATATATATATATATATATATATATATATATATATATATATATATGCATAAAGAAATATATATATATATATATATTGAATGCACAAGTACGTGTACCTAAATTTGCATGCCAATTTAAGCGCAATATATTTTCATGCATGAATATGTTTCCTTACAATTCTCATTATTCGTACACGCCAAAACTTTTTTCTCTATCAATTTTTTTTCATTCATTTTTTCCATGCCACCTTTAATTTGAATTTTTTGTTTCATTTTGCTTTAATGCATCCTTCTGTGAGTCCATAAAATAGAGATAATACCAAAAAAACAAGGCGAGAGTAAGTAAGACAAAAAAAAAAAGCTGAGCGTTGTACCCCGGAAGAAACCAGTTTTTATTGGTTGGTTCTTTAAGCAGCGGCAAAAATCTAAGACAAAAAGCGAAAAAATAAAAGAACGGAGACTGGCGTGAAAAAAAAAAAGTTTGAGTTACGTCTTCAATGAATTGTGATATATCTGAGCAGAGGAAATATGAAGATGCCCTGAGGCTGGACAAGATGGAATGGAACTGTGTACATGACAGTAGAGAGGAGGGGGGGGAGATGCGAGGCAAAACTGAAAAAAAAAAAAAAAAGAGAGAGAGAGGAAATTTGAGAGATGGGAAATAGCGGGTAGGATAAAACAATAAAGATGGAAAAAATATGAGGCTTTTGTTGGAGAAGGAGTAGAAGAGAGAAAGAAAAAAAGAGCGGGATATCAGAGGGAGAAGGAAAGGGGAGTTGGGATAAGATAGGAAGATGAAGCTGAAGACCTGTAAGAGAATATGGGGAGAGAGTAAAAGAAGGCAAAGGAAAAGAGAAGAGCTAAGGGTAAGAGAGTTAGAGAGAAGAAGAAGAAGAAGAAGAAGAAGAAGAAGAAGAAGAAGAAGAAGAAGAAGAAGAAGAAGAAGAAGAAGAAGAAGAAGAAGAGGAATAGGAGGAGGAGGAGGAGGAGGAGGAATAGGAGTCGTGCCGTAGGAAAGAGAGCAAAAACCGATGGTCTGTTAAAAGATATGTAATGAATAAAAAGGTCAAAGTGATAATGGGCGAAAAAATTAAATCTATGATGGGAAGAGGACATCTAGCAAAAAGTTAGAGAGAGGGAGAGACACACGGAGAGAGGTTTTAAAACGTTGAAGGGAAACAATCTAATGATGATACAAGCAAACGAGTTTTATAAAAAAAATCTGCAAATGAGTGGATTCTCTCACTTCTGAAAAAAAAAAAAGGAAAGAAAAGAAAGAACTATACTCAAATATGGCGTAAGATAACGCTTTCAATTTATTCTGACTCTTCCAATTCCATCCAGGTTTGTTAGCAAAAGAAATGGTGGAAAATGAAGAAGAAGGATGAGAGAAGGTTAGAAGGAAATGGAGTTGGGATAGATCAATGGTTGGGAAAGAAATCAGAAGGAAAAAAAAAAGAAATGGAGTCAGTAGAAGGAGGATAAAATTGAGAAGTTAGAAGCGAGAAATGGGGACGAGGGTCAAAGGAAGGAAAAAGAAAAAAAAATGGAAGGAAGACAGAGAATGAAGAAAGGAGACGGAGCCCGAAAAAAAAACAGAAAAAAATTAAAAGAAAGATGTCAAGATGAATGAAAAAAGAAAGAAAGGAAGTGATTTCCTTTTCAATATGTCCGATCTCTTTCTGTTCCATACGTATTTTCCTGCCCGTCTTTCTCTTGCTCTTTAAATGTTCTTCTCTCTTAAACTCATTCATTTGTTTTATTTCTCTCCTCTTTAAATATTTTTCTTTCCTCCTTCTTGAGTGTCTGTTTTTCTCCTCTGATTGTTGTTCTTTTCCTCCAACGTTTTTGACTCTTTCTCTGACCCCATCAATTGATCTTCTTTTTTTTCTTTTTAAATTGTTTTTTCTTCTTTTTCTTTCTTTAACACATTTTTCTTCCTCTCTCTATTCAATAATTCATCTTCCCATCGAATCTAAATATTTTCCTCCTCCTCCTCTCTCTTTCTGTAGTTCCCCTTTTGTTAAACACTGTTTTTCTACCACTATCTTTGACTCTTTCTCTTTACCCACTATACAATTGTTATTCTTCCCTCATCTTTAACTCATTTTCTTTCCTTTCTACGTTTGTTTTTCTTTCTCCTTCTTTAACACTCTTTCTTTTCTCCTCTTCATTTGTTTTTCTTCACCCTGCCTAAACCCTTTTCTTCCACCCATTTTACTAAATTTTCTTTCCCATTCTTGAATTGCTGTTCTTTTCACTCTTTAATATTTCTTTCCCGTTCTTCAGGTATTTTTCTTTCCTCCTTTTACCCACTCTCATTTTAGCTCTTTTTTCTATCCCCCTCTCCCTCATGGATCTCGCCCTCTTTTTAACTTTCCTTCCCCTCTCGATCTTTTCATCTCTATTAGCTGTTTCCTTCTCCTTCTGCATATTCTTCTTCTTCACCATCACTTCCTCTCCCTCTTTCTTTAAAAAACCTTTTTTTTCATCTTTCTTCTATTCTTACTGACACCTTTTTCTCACTACCATTTTACATTTTCCTTCTCTTTATCTTGCTGTTCATTAACCCATAAAAACTTCGTTTCCTTTACACCCTTTTTTTTTCCTTTCCTTCTATCACTCTTTCTTTTTTCCTCGATTTTGTCCATCGCTGGCGACCCTGGATTGATGCAGAAAAGTTGGAATAAATTACTTGCGCCTGCAGCCAGGTGTTTTCTGACCCGCGAAATGGGCCGTGCAGCCATAACTGCTCTTGAATTCTGTTTGCACTCTTCCGGTTCGCTTCGATAGATTTTTTTTTCGTCTTTCTTTTTGCTTGATTAGAAAATATTTTCCACTTTGAATAGTAAAAAAAAAGAAAGAAGAGGAATTATTACAAAAAAAGAATATGTATACAACTGGGTCGGTATCTGTAGTGAAACAATGTAGATCTTGACAAGAGAGAATAAAAATATGAGTATAAAGCACATGAAAACTACTTGGAGATTAAAAAAAAGGGCATTGGTAATGAGAAAATAAGAGAAATAAACCTTCTAGAACAAAAAAAAGACTGGATAGATGAAAGGAGGAAGGATAATGTGAACATATCGATGAGCGGGTTTGGTCGTTTTGGTGAAGTCAACCGGGGTGGGGGTGAAGGAAACAAATCGTGATGATTTGGAATCATGGCAGGGAAATATGAATTTTTTTTACTCCCCCTAAATTTGGTGAGGATTGTTCTTATTGTTCTTGCTACGGTGAAAAGAAAACTTGACTCCAGGTCTGAACTGGCTTTGACAAAAAATGGCAGGGTCAAGATGATGATGATAATAATAATAATAATAATAATAATAATAATAATAATAATAATAATAATAATAATAATAATAATAATAATAGCCAACTCGCCCAGAAGGAGTATAAGCATAGACACGATAGAGTAGCAACGATGATACACTGGGAACTAAGTAAACAAATGGGATTCAACCATGGGGAAAAGTGGTATCAGCACAAGCCAGAGGCAGTTTTGGAGAATGACAACCACAAACTACTGTGGGACTTTGACATCCAAACTGACCACCTCATCCAGGCAAGAAGGCCGGACTTAGTAATAGTAGACAAAAAAAGGAAGGCCTGCCAAATAGTAGACGTTGCTGTACCTGCAGACCATAGAGTAAAAAAGAAGGAGGGTGAAAAAAGGGAAAATACCAGGACCTAGCAAGGGAGTTAAAGAAAATGTGGAACATGAAAACCAGGGTAGTACCGGTCATAGTGGGAGCACTAGGAACTGTCCCCAAAACGCTGAGGGAGAGACTGGAGGAGATCGGGATTAGGGGGAGGATAGAGACCGTACAGACCACAGCACTGCTGGGAACTGCACGGATACTGAGGAAGGTGCTAGAGATATAAGGACTGCAACGAATCGTAGCTCTGTCAGGATATGCGAAAGAGAGAGGAGACGTTAGCTGAAGACCTGAGGAGACTTATTGTCACTCAGCCTTCAGCAATAACCACTGGGCAACCGGTGTGAAACTGCAAATCGCAGAATTACTGCGACCTATGAGTACTAGGAGAGGAGGACTGGAGACTTGAGGAGACTTGCTGTCACTCAAACTCCAGCGGTTACCACCAGGCAACTGGTGTAAGATTCCAAATAATAATAATAATAATAATGATAATGATGATGATAATGATGATGATGATGATGATGATCATCATCATCATCGTCATCCTCGTCGTCGTCGTCTAAAAAAGGTCGTTACAGACTGAACGTATTTTTTTAAACTGATACAATGGTTTCCCGTGCCATCTCAAAATGAAGTGTTCCTATTAAAAAACATCTCGTTAGTCATAAAGGTGCAGAACGAAAAAGCAATAACTGTTAATCTGTATGGGAAAGGTTTTTGAGCGTTTCAAATCTAAAAAAAATTGTTGATTATGAAATATCAGGATGAGTTGTCGGAGGCTAGGCGAAAGGTATAGGTGACCAGAGTGTAGGAGTGTGAGGGAGAGAGTACACGCTACCTCTATAATGGCTTTCTGCAAAACAAACACCGAACGCTTTCATTTTTTTAACTTTTCACCTTTTTCGTAAAACGCCAAAAGTAACCTATGGCTAATTTTCGAAAGGCAAAATATACCTGCATATCTAAATAATAAAGGAAATACAAGATATCAGAAATATGGAACCTTTTTTGCCACAAACTTAGGATTTGCTAAACATTCAAAGCAGATTCTGAAGAGAGGTTGATTGTGGGATACAGAACGTCGGACTCATCTTCAGACTATCAAAATCGCTCAATGCCAAACCTCTTTTCCTGGTTAGCGATTCCAAGTTGAAGATGCTAAAAAAATCTCTCGAAGTATCAATTGTTGAAAAGCGAATCCTTCTTTTATAACAGACGACACAATTTAGTTGATAAAAGTGACGTAAGGACATAAAATCCAAGAGGAAGTCTTTGTTAACTGAATAACTGGATTCTATAAATTGATACGAACAAAAGAATTCGTCAAAAAATGCTGGAAAACTTTTCATCAATTCTGGTTTATATATCTCAAGGCAAAAATGTTACCCCTAATTCTCTTCCAGGAAGTGGCTTAGTATTTGAAATGAAATGAGCGTAGATTCAATTTTTCACCAATCAAGCTAGGTAAATCTTAATTACACGGTTCTTTTGTTGCCACTGTAATTAGTCAAGCTTAATCACAGTGTCGAGGTTAATCATAGGTTAAATATAGTTCTGTGTGTATTTTAAGATAAGTTTTAGTGTTGAAATTTGCGTTTCGTGTTTATTGTCCTGTTTACGTGTGTACTGGGTAAATGTGCTTGGATTACGCAAATCAGCACCCTTTGAGCACAATGGTTAAAAAGTTCGTCTTCAAGAGTGAGGTAGATGTTCACTGAGTGGCCCTTACCTTTGATATGATGCTGCACTAAACAAAAAGTGCTTCACAATACAGTTTTCGTTTGCATGTTAGTTTTGTAGACCATTATCACTCTGATGGAATCTATCCTCGCTGGATAGATACATCTGGAGCCTCTGTCAGACGTGGCTAAACTTGGGGAAAATTCGTTTGGAAAAAAATCCTTAAGAAAAAAAGCCGTCGGGTAATTGCTAGCCATCTCGACTTGCAGACAATTACCAGTGTAGTGAGTTCGATTCTCACAAGGTTTTCATGTATGTTGATTTCTAACATGAGAGTTTATTGTTTTCTTAAATACCGTAATCAAGTTCTTTATAGGCATTTCGCTAGATGTTCCAAAATAAATATCGTTTTGTCGGAAACCCTGTAGTTGAGAGAGAGAAAAAAACCGTGCTAAGAAATCACAACATTCTATGCGTTCAAGAAACATGTTTTATAAATGGAGCCACTTTCTTAGATTCAAGACCAGCTGGGTTTTTTTCCCCCTCAGTAAATCAGATCCCAGACTAGTTATTAACGTACAAAAAAGGTGAACGAAGATAAGGAAAATTCTAGTTTTACAGAAAAGTGTACTTCTTTGTTGCATAGCAACGCCTATAATGAATTTGATTAGAGATTTTCAGCTAACTTGATTGACACAATACTCTTTCATTATCTAATGATTAACTCTTTGCCCATCGGTGGTGCTCACTGTGTTTAGCGTATGTTTCTTTGAGGCTTTTTTTTCTTCTGTTTATTTTTCATTGCTGTGCTATCCACTCCCCTTTTCTGAGGGGGTTATTTTCGTATTTAGCTGAGATGTCCATCATTTATTTCTATTCTTTGGACAAGGAAATTGTAGTTGCTACATTGGGTTTTCCTCACTCGTTTATCTTTTCTTTTTTATAATTTCTTGGCAAGAGTGCATTGTTAAACGCAGTGAAAGGAAAGAAGT
>OY735198.1:65912184-65922184 GCA_963457665.1 Thysanoteuthis rhombus | reverse complement strand
CTCTTCTCATAAAACCTCCGGATATTTCCTTTCGCCAAACGGACAAATTTCCGAATGGTTTGGAAGACTTATAGCACATAAAATCAAAAGGAAAAAAATGGAAAAGATAATGAAATTTACTTCGTCCAGTTTCGAACTCTGTCCACGGATTATATTTACTTCGTTTTTAAACACCGGTGTGTTATTCCTTTCTCTAATTTCTTTAGCAACAAGATATTTTTTTCATGTGAGTGCGAACGCATACCCCATAAAAATTAACGATTCCTTTGCAAAAATTGACCTAAGAATGTGTACTGTATTCGAGACCCACTGATTTCGAATACGCCTGTATTTCCTTTTGTTTCCCTTTGTGGTGGTCTAAACTTGAACGAGTACAAACACCCAGACACAACTCCTTTGAATGCTGCCAAAATTCGTGAGTATTTAAAAGAATAGAAATTCACATTCACAGTTTCCCGCGACTAATGATAAGTAAGGGCCCAGTTTATTATCATAGCTGCATTGTAAAGAGAAGTCCCCCTCTGAAACTTTCTTCATCAAAATTTGATCCTGGTTAGTCGGTAATAATTTCCTTTGATTTAATTTGGTTTTTGAGATATAGAACGTCAATGATTTTACCTGATTAAATGAATCTTCAAACAAAATCTTACAAATTCTTGGGGGAAAATAATTTAAAAAAATGCATTGATCACCTCTCTTGTATGTTATTTCGAATAAAGATTACAATATATATATATATATATATATATATATATATATATATATATATATATATATATATATATATATATATATATATATATATATCAATTATTGTGTCATCCACAGACAGCTGATTCGATATATTTCATCTCTTCAGTGTGGCTATAGACTTTCCATTATCCCATCCAGTACCGGAGGCAGGATTGAAACCTTCGCTTCAGACCCGGAGGCCGATATCCTACCTCTGGACGGTCATTAAGGCTAAATTTAAGCAATATATCTCTTTACGCAGAAATCCCCCATCCACCAGTGTGTTCTATTTCTGTGGAATTACAATGGATGAGTTACCTCATTTAAAGAGTGTTCAACCCTGAATAGAGGTGTGTGTGTGTGTGTGTGTGTGTGTGTGTGCGTGTGTGCGTGCGTGCAATGCTCTTCCAACTTAGAAATAGAGCATTCTTCTGGATGGGGAATTACTTGTGAGTAGATATATCGCTTAAATTGAATCTTATTAACCGACCACTTCTGCGTAGGTTGGAGAAAGATGCCAACCTCTGTGTCTCATGCGAAGGTTTCGGTCCTACCTCTTGGTACTGGATGGGACACAATTATTTTATATATGCATTTATATATAACTTTTTTAACATATTTATAACATATTTTGTGGAGATCCCAGATGAAAAAACCTTTTCTTTTATACATAATTTTTGTTCATGAGCTAACGTCTTTTGGTGCAAAATTAAACCTTAAATGGGTGCCATAGGTGAATCAAGACCAACTGATTTCAAATACGTCTTTGTTTTTCCTCTGTGATGCGTAGTCCACACCTTATAAGTGTACAAACAACCACACACACATTCTTTAGTTGTATATAATATAGATGAACGATTTAAATAAATAAAAAAAGAAATGACTAACAATACATTTTGCAGAAATATTTTATTGAATCCATGCCAATAATTGATTCTGCGATTTGTGTTAGGGAAAGGAACATGTTTTGTCAATCAGGATTCATAAGATTACGGGAACTACCCAGTTGTGATGAACTCTATGCTTGTCCACGTGATAAAGTACAGACGAAAAACAGAAAATCTCCATTAACACTAGCGAAAAGAGAACAGTACCGGACAATGGAAGGTTTTCTTGAAACTTCATAGAAAGCGAATGCTAATAGGCGGAGAATTTTAGACTGCATTGCGAAACTGTTCAGAACTGTTCGCAAACAGACAGACCCATTTCTGCAGACATTAGGACACTTTTCTGGCCCTGTCCGTAATTTATGGTTTTTCCTTATGTTCTTATTACATTTTATATTACAGATTAGTCAGCTCACGAGTTGTATGCTTGAATAGACATCGATAAAAAAATTAGATTAGAAATTTGTTGGCCCGCAATGAACAGTCGGTTCTATAAATACACAGATCTATAGAGAAACAGACATTCTTGGGCCGTGATAACGTAATTGGGCATTATAAATCAGAGATGATAAAATTCGATATAGGAAACCGTTTTGCTAGGGTTAAGGAAAATTTAAAAACCCAATGAAACAAAAATCGCCACTGAGATAACACTTCTATTTTTATTTTGCTTTCTATTTGCAAAATAAACATTACTGCAGTAGTCTTTACGACTGAGAAAAAAATAAAAGCAAAAGCGTATTTTTCTTGTCCTACAAGTGACAAAGAGAAATGCCCCTTCTACGAAGTACGATCCAAAAGTTCTGGAAAATCAAACAGATTGATCAATCTATTCACTTGCCTTACCGGCGTTTTCCGTGTCTCGCCTTACGTATCTTTCGAAACTACCCCACCATGAAGACGCATTCAAGACTTACACTGCGTTTCAGAGGCCAAAAAAGAGAACTATTTTCTCACTGAATATGAAAATCTATTATGTGACCTTCTTTTCGAATCAAATTTCTCCAGCAATCAAAACAAATGCTCTTAATATTAGGGAAAAGATCAAAACCCAACATTGTACTATATGTGGGTACTTCGCCATTCCATGTATCAACCCCTTCGGCCCGTTTATTCCAAAGGTGTGACCTCATGTCTGCTACTATAATTTCTTTCCAGGAAAAGGTAAATTTTCAGGTGGGTTATGAAGGAAATACTGTTTGATATGATCGAACAGATCTGCCAGAAGAAATCTATAGCAACGGTAAATAACCTGTAGCACTAGATCATATTAAGAATACATAAGATTAATCATGATTCCTCGCCAGAAAAGACATTCGCCAAAACAAATCTGGAGCGGAACTAATCAATAGTAATTATGAGGGAAAAAACGATAAAAACCTTGAAAATACGCATAGCAAGACATTAGGCTATTACATGTGATATGCCGTGTTTGAATAGTTAGATTGAGGATGATAATCAAGATATAACCCACTTGAACTAACAACCTTTCTTTTTCCAATGATCCTCAAATGATGATATAGTTTTCAACAAATTTATTTTGTTTTAAAGAACACAAGTTCAGTAAAAGTGCGAATTATAGCTCCCCTATCATTGAAATTCTTATCACGAATATGAAGATCGAAAATTCTTGGAAAGAATATTATCTGTAAGTGAAATATCAGGTGAACATGAAGGATACAATAGAATAATGCATCAAAATCCAAACATGGAATGATACCTGGTATATTTTTCCTTTTATATTATATGTTGTTTTTTTGTGTGTGTTTTATGTGGGTGTTGGCTTCAGTCGTCTTTTGTGATTGCATATCATTGATGAGTTCTGATATATTTCCAATAAATACACTGCAGCTTTCGAAACAAAAATTAAACATCAAATTATTATGAAATCTTGAAAGATTATTTCAGCCTTGGAAGAAGCTCTGGACTCTAATTATTCAACCCTGAACTATCTCTAAATAAACAAAAATAAGGGATGGAAGTTTATACGTGATTTAAGAAAAAAATCGGTTCCCCTACAGATCAAGTTTTATATGAGTATAAACAGTTGTCAGCGCAAAAAAAGAAAAAGAGATTAAAAAACAAAAACGTAAAGGTCATCCCATTGTTTTCATTTCATTGACGTCACGGCAAGGCTAAATATTAAATTGACCAAACAGTATGAAGAGTCAGGGCGAGCGTCATTAACTTATATTTTCTTCACAAACCTCTTGATTGCGAGCGAACAGTCAGTCCCATGTTTCACAAAGAAGATCCACGCTGACGCATATCGACGGGGAAGACCAAGTGCCTAACCTTGAATCTGTTTGAACCGATTGTAGCTATTGGATGCGTTCCAATCAGCCAAATTGAATATCTTCAGTAATACAATGATCTCGACCGGAAATTAATATCTAATCTGGTATTCTGCAGTTCTGAGTTATTCTTGTAAACCACAAGAAGAGATTAATCGCAAACCGTTGACTGAGTACAGACCAGGTTAGCAAAAGCACAGGTTTCGGTGGCTTATGTCCAATGTACAGCCGCGCCATTCCCTTTCTTCAAACATATACGCGCGCGCACACGCTAGCGCACGCAAAAATACACCAGACCCATGCATATGATACAAATTTACTCGCGTCGAATTTCAGAGACATCTGTTAGTATATATTCGATGGAGGTGGAAATGAGAATAAATCATAATGCATTCCCCCGTGTATATATATCATTGTTACACTCATTTGGTTTTTGAACAATTTGTATCCGGTGGCTCTCGCTGCAGATCAAGTGACAGTAAGTCATCTCAACCCTAGATATTCTCGCTGACTTTAGTTACGTTATCTGAATGGTTTTTGTTCTCACTCAGTTTTTCATTTTTCCTACCTCTTTGCAAGGATCATTGGAAATTAAATGTTGAATTAAAAAAAAAAAAAAACAACGATATCCGAGTAAATTCTTTCCCTAGGTCTACTAAGTATACATACCAAATTTGGTCGAGCTGCGCCAATCATCAAGCGGGGATGGGGGCACTTGCAGGGTTATTTGTTTGATTTCAATAGATTGCTGGAATTCGAACAAACCATTTAGAGGGTCGCTACAACGCAATTCATACGACTAAAATAAGTGTGGCAGCCCAAAGAATGGAATTGGCAAATTGAAACAAGAGCTGGGACAGTTGGCTCTCACTTTGCTCTTATGTCCCGCGGAAGGGCATAAATCCAGGGCAGTTCGATCCCTTAAGCTCTAAAAGGCAGTCGATCCTGGGCATTGAGCGAACACCTCAGGCCCTTGAAAAATACCTTGTTCCAAATAACGATTTGGATTGCATGAATCGAGAAATTGAGACCAAATCATTGCCTTGTGTGCTGTGTGACACAGAAGTAGGTTCGTTGTTTTATATGAATATGATAAATATGAAAATGCTTGAAACCTTTGTATCAACTCATGGTTCCTGACACAGGGTTGCCACTCACTTCTTTACACCAGGCACTCTTTATCAACATACAGTACACTCGGTGAGGACTGAAGTCATTACGCAAACCACGGTCTCTGAGGAAAGTATACTCTACCTTAGGAACCACATAGAATATTTACGAAGCTTAGTTTTACTCGGGGCCTAAGTAACGAGGCATCCAGTGCTGATCAAATTAGCTAAGCTAGAAACTAGCTTGCTAACCACAATTATACTTCAGCCGCCATATATACGTCTGAGAGGATTTCAGCATATTTATATATGCATTATATTTATAAGTCCGTTCATTTTGAAAGTAATCGCCACTTCCTATTGGTTTCTTGCCATACTTATTTTCTTGCATTCTTTTTCCTAAAAAAAATCATTTCCTTTTTCTTTTTAATATTTTCAACAACTAAAATCTGTACCCCATGAAAACAGATAGATAAATGGAAATATAAGAAAAAAATTTAGTTTGAGATGAATCGCCCATAGAAATATTTAGGCTCTACTATCGCCAAAAATAACGAAGTTCACTTCTTCTGATGAACAAAATTATAAAAGATCCATTTCTGATACCCGAAAACCAAAAAAAAAAAAGGAAAAAAAAAAAAGAAATAGAAAAAAAAGAAAAGAGAAACGTTCGTTGGATTCACCGAGATTTTGCCGGCTAACCATCGTTTCTTTGATATTAATAGCGTTCGTTTAATTTCCTTTGGCTCTTGCACAGTCTTAAAAGCGGTGTCAATTGAAGAGGTAAGAGCGAAGAGAAGCCCAAGGTCGGCAGAGTACGACGAGGCGGTAATTCGCGAGGAAAGCGGAAGTGACGGCTAAAAAGAAACCCGGATGTAGTGTGATTATCTCGGCTAATAAGAAGATACGCCCCGATACGAGACACAGGACTTTAGTCAGGTTTTTCTTTCTTCGGAAGATATATTTTTCCCCCAATTTGGATGTTGTTTTCTCTAGAATTCTCTTGAGAGTTACATAGGTATATTTCCATAAGTTCACCTACATCCATATATCGATTCCCTATATATATATATATATATATATATATATATATATATATATATATAGAGAGAGAGAGAGAGAGAGAGAGAGAGATGTTTCTTGAGTTATTTCATTGAGTTGTATTATCGCTTTTTGGAAGCATTTTTGAAAAATATGAATTTATTCTGTACACGTATATGCATGTATTCATTTTGTTCATGAAAAATATACGTATATAGAAATATATAGGCACGCACACATTATATATATATATATATATATATATATATATATATACATATATATATATATGTGTGTGTGTGTGCGTGTGTGTATGTATGTATGTATGTATGTATGTAAACATCCCTCAATAGATATTTGTGATCATCTTTTATTACACTGTGGAAAATGATGTGGACTGGTGTACATATATGCAAAGAGCCACACCAATGCATCCCCTTACACACACACACACACACACACATATATATATATATATATGATGTGTTTATTTGTGAGTTCATGCTGTCTGTAGATATGAACATATATATTTGGTCATAAATAAAGTTCTGTCCCGTGTTTAGATTCCTTTACGAATATACTGCTGATTAATGATACATTTAATCATTCATCAACTCTCCTCTGCTTCTGATGAACTTAGTCTATGTATCAACAAGTTTTCTCACGCCACATTTGTGAAATTCCTTCGATTCAGACCTGATATAAGAGAGTAATTGATTTTTACCTCTTCTCTTGAAATGGGTCTTCGTCCATCAAAATGCTTTTTCAAACTCCTAATCAAATGATAATCAAAATTGGAACAAGGTCAAGATAGTATGATAGATGAATCATTCCTTCTTGGCCAAATGCCACAATGTAATTTTTGGTTACTCATACTGCATGAAAACGTGCATTATTGTAATGAAGAATAATTTCTTGTCATTAAGGACTGGCATTTTCTGTGAAAGGCTATTTCTAAGCGCTCAAGTTGTTGGCAGTAAACTCCGTCTGTTTGATTATTGTTTCAAGTTTATATGTGAAGCTCTGTATGTCCCGCTGAAAATGCAGCAAGATCCCCTTCTGTTGAAAGTCGCCTCTCGGATTGGAACTGAGTCTATGATGACGGCTCTTAACATTGTGAAAAGGGAGCCTTTTCTCATCCCCAGTAATAACTTCCCAAACATCACAGTCAATGCGGTGTCAATAATCAGTACTTGGATGGCAATTACAGGTCATGTGGGACCCCTTTTCCAAGGTTTTACATTTTTGTAGATTGTTTAAATTGCTATTAGCTGTCACATGGCTAGTATTGAATAGTTCCTCAAGTTCCCTGACGGGAATAACAAGGTTTGTATCGCCAAAAGCAAAACAAAAAACAAACAAACAAACAGACATGAAAGTCTTTCGTTACTGATGTCGTGTACCTAGAAGTCCTCGGGGGACTACTTGGTTTGTTTTGTTCCATGCTTTATAATACTTTTTCCATAAAGAACGTATTTTTTCCAGTGTTATTAGATTTTCTTTCACCCATCCCTCCACCAGTTACTATAAAGCCACTACTGGACATAGGCCTTTCAATTTTCCTGAAAACCACGATTGCGCTAACCCCTGACATGTCTTGTTAGTGAACCGAAACAAAAAAAAAACAAAAACAAAACAAAACAACAAAAATCACAAAATAAGAAAAAAGAGGGAAAATTTGAGTGTAGTTGAGGCAATCAGAAAAATGAAGATTTTAAAACACACCCAAGCCGCAACAGATGTTTGCACTAAATGATGGAAATATGAAAGTAGGAACATATATATATATATATATATATATATATATATATATATATATATATATATATATATATATATATATATATATATATATATATATACGCCCCCCACAAAAAAAACTGGAAAAAATTACGTAAATTGTATTGACAGATACTGGGAAATAGATGACTGAAATGACAAAAAATTGAAAAAGTTTTCAATGTTCAGGGTTTTATCTATCTATCTATATATATATATATATATATATATATATATATATATATATATATATATATATATTTATACATATACATATATGTGTGTGTGTATGTGTGTGTATGTATATGTATTTGTATTGTCAATAACGCTTTACTGCTGTAATAACTTACGTTCTTACTATGTAAACCGAAATTCACATGCTTGTTTCTGCATTTGTACAATTACAAGTGAATTTATCTTAAGGAGATCCTCAGTAGCTTACCATTGCACAGTTTTGAAAATTAAAAGTAATACTGCTGTTCAACAATGTCTGTCCGGCAGTATGGATAAAATAATACTTCCTCTCTTACAATTTTCTTATTATTTGGTTGTTGTCTTGGATTAATACTAAAAGCCTTTGTACCTTTCGTACCAGGAATGTATCCAAATAAGAGAAAGGACACCTCATCCGTACATATCTGAATACTCTGATATATAATCAATAAAACTTTGCTGCTGTAACAACTATGTATATCTCTTCAGTTATCATACGTAGATATATATTGAAAGAGACAGACTGAGATAGAGGAAGACCAGTAGACAAACAGAAAGGCGACATTTGATCAATACGTATGTTTTTGATTATAGAAGTGTTTGCTGCTAACATTAAATCATGAATTTTATGATACACCATAAAGTTATGTTTTCTGACTTAGTGAAAAAGTTGCATCCATCATTCGACATAAAGTTATTTTGATTAGTCTTCAGGTAATTTTTCCTGCATGTTTCTTTTGCAGGTCTGAAAGACTCTTTTTTTTTTTCGCTTCAATAAACCGAATCATGCCGTTAAAACTGATTATGTATACAAGTGCTGAGGCGAGGTTTTCATTATGACTGCCAATAAGGAACCAAATGAATTTCAATGCATGATTGGGGAAAAAAATGAATAAAACTACTAATGTAGCTAGTACTCAAATATAACGTGTTCAAGGTAAGATCGATGAAAAAAAAAATTGATTTGAAAGAAATGAATATTGATCGAATTTCTTGAAAAGAAGTTCAGGTTTGAATGATTGAAGAGAAATAATACGTGTGTAATACTTGAGCAACATAAATGAACGTAACGTTGATTAAGATACTTGAACATAATCAAAATTTGATTAACAGATCGGTTACGGATATATGTTCACCTTCTATATTTTTAGTTTGCTTTGTCTTCTACGTTTCTACACGCTACCAAAAAGAATTGGGATTTGGGTCGAAATTTAATAAGGCAAAATCCGCAAAATTGCGATACCCGTTGAAAAAATGGAGAGGGATTTCGGGAAGTTTGGAAAGATTTTACAAGTACACAGATAATAATTTCTAATGCTCTTGTCACCTATTAACAAAGTGGAAGTATCTCCGCCTACAGCACCCCCCCCCCACTCAAGTTTTTGGCTTGGTATCAAAAAAGCTTAATTTGAGACTAAAAAAGTTGAACTTCAATTCATGAAAGGGATTTCCAAGTAAAACTCAGTGCTTCTTAAACTGGACAGACCATCTTCTGAATATTCTGTCCCCTGTCCGACATCGGATTAGTTATTTAGATATATCTTTCAGAACGTGGGAACTGAAAACAACGGTAAATGTATTTATTATACGTAGTTGGCGTTGACGAACAAATTTATCAAATGTAGTTGCCGGGATTGAAAGATCCACTTACTCAATGAGTTTACGGATCCCCAGGAAGATCTTAGTTGATTTTTCTCGTTGGAAACAGCTTGACCTAAAGAGATCCACTGGGAAATATTCGTATGAAATGTAGGTGGGGGGCAAAGATTGCGATACACCCCTCCCCGTGTATAAGGGGGATTTGGACACCCACCCCCCAAAGTAGAAATTCCTGGATCTGCCTTTGGACAATGTGTGAACTGATTTTAGTTTCTAATCATCTGTTTTTGTGATCATATTGGTGGTTATGTTTTCGGACATCTCTTCACATTTATATTATATCTTG
>OY735198.1:65874684-65909684 GCA_963457665.1 Thysanoteuthis rhombus | reverse complement strand
ACATTTGTAGGAAACATAAATGTGCTTATGTATGTTTACAGCTAAGTGATTTTGTCAGAGTCTCAATAAATATATGTATATGCATATATTCGTAGACACACGATGGTAATCAATGAGATCATAGTTTGACATGTTGTTAACTGAATTTTGATCTGATATATTCGCTGTATCATATTTTTCCAGACAATTTGAGGAAAGAGTCTTTCCTATCGGTCTTTTCTTCCGGTGATTCAAAGAAAATATTAATAAGAGAGATTTTCTTTCCTTGCGGATATTACATTTTACACCTGAAGAAGGCTGAATAAATGTATAGGCTGAAATGACGTGATTACTTTGATGATCTGAAGAAGCGTTCAGATTGTTCGGAAACAAGATGATTTGTTAATTACTCTTCTCAAAGTTTAAGACAATGCATATTAAATTTTACACCTGAAGAAGCTGAATAAATGTTTTGGTTGTATACTCATTTTTTTAGAACAAATGGGATTTTCTGGTTCTTGAAGGATTTGATAATTAGTTCAACAATCTAAAAGGAGTTTTTTTAGGAATTTTTCCGGTTTATGTGAAATACCATTGACTATTATAAATACAGTACGGAAATAACACATACTGTCAAATTTTATGTCTTTGAGTATGCACCATGATACGAAGAAATGCCGACGAAAAAACGATGAAAAACGTGCTCAAAGCCCAAGGTTTTAGAAGTATCGGGCATCAAGTGTACAGTACATTAATAAGTTATATTACCTTGAATTAGTACGAACATTTATTTATATGATATTTTTGAAAATTCAAGGACGAGTAAACTTCCTCTCCTCTCTTCTCTTCTTCTCTTCCCTTCTCTCCTATTCTCTTTTCTTTTCTTCTTTTATCTCCACCTGTCTCTTCTTTTCACCCCTCTTCTTTTCTTTTATCTTCACTTTTCTTCTCTGTACATGTTTACTATTTCATAAAGATGCTGTTCGTGTTGAGGTTTCTTTTGGATGGTGAATTTACAGTAATGTACGTTTTTATCACAGTAGAAAATACAGTAATAGGAGTTCAGCTTTAGCCATGAGTCTTCAGTAATTTGCTATATTGAAATTCTGCCTGTCCCCTGAATTTCCACGAAAGTAGAAGGACGACTGCATTCTATTATCTATTTTTTTGTTAAATATTGTAAACCATTATTATTCTTTTTACTTTCCTCTTGAGTTATTTAGTTGTTTTCTAAGGTTGAAACTCGTTTTACCGACAAGGGTCAAATTATATATCTATATATATCTATATCTATATCTATATCTATATCCATATCTATATCTATCTCTCTCTCTCTCTCTCTCTCTCTCTCTCTATATATATATATATATATATATATATATATATATATATATACGCACACAGTACATATGGTACGGATTAGGTTAGCAATATAGTATGATATAAAGCAAAATCTGATACGTGATGGATTTATCTCATAGAGTGCTCAATACATTCAACTCTATACTTCGAAAGTCAAGTTGTTTTAGAGTAGAGTGGAAATATATAATAGGAAGTGGATTCGCTACAAAAACAAGTTTATGTTTCTGCCGTTCCTGGGCTTCATCAGGCGAATAATTGTATGTGTTTTTAGATTCTAGTTTGGGGAATTCGGGGAGAATCTAGTGGGTGTCACTATGAGTAGGAGGAGATATTCATTTTGTTTTATTGTTTCTAGCAGTGTAAATGCTTTTCTCAGTTGTTGTAAGTTACATATCAGAGGGTGTGAGTTATGTTTAGGAGTTATCTATGAATGAATGCTTAATTGTTTTCTAAGGGATGTTTTTATCTTGACCTTGATATTTGGCATTAGGTTTATTGCCTATGTTGGTATCCTTTGCAGCTCTAGTGGATTGTATTATTCTTAAGGCTATAAGACCTTGCACGGCAGGACTTATGTTGTGTAGTAGACTTCAGTCTGTTCGACGAAGTTTTACGGTGAAGGGCCCAGATCCCAGCCTTTAAAACCATGGGTCCGCCAAAGCAGCACCAGAAACTGGGTCCCAAAGTCATTTGACAGGAGTTCCCTTCTCCAGGCAGATTCCTGAGATAGCTATAAGTGGCTGTCTTCCCTCTGCTGGGCTATTCAGACTGTAGAGTATTAGTTGGATTACAGGACTTGAACACTTCATAGTTAGTCGTTACCTGGGCTTGTTATAGTCTTACCATCTCTTTGAAGGAAAGTCACAACATTATATATATATATATATATATATATATATATATATATATATGTGTGTGTGTGTGTGTGTGTGTGTGTGTATATATATATATATATATATATATATATATATTTATATTTATATTTATATATATGTGTGTTCTGTAATGGTTGGCCGCCGACCATTGCAATTATAACAAATATGATACTCACCTAGTCCCCAACTATTGCGATCCCGTACTGGCCCATGATAAGCTTGATAAATGTCTGGAAAATGGACACCTGTCGTGGTGATTAACAATGATTAGCGAACTAGTTTTTACTGACTATTTTTAGGATACTGAGTTTTATTGGCACAGACAACCACACTATAGAAGTCCAGTTAAGCTTATTAAATATCATCTTTGACGTCCATCTTTGAATAGTGGTCTGTGGGATAGTCTTGAAAGTTATTGTCGAGGGGAGTAGGTTTAATTGTCAATGGCTACCGTGATATGTGTTACTGTCCCAAACTGAATTAAGACAAGTAAATTTCTTCTCGGGTCCTGCCATGAGGCGATGTTATCGTAGATGCTTGCTTATGTAGGGACTTAGATTCTCAGTAGGTACTCCATGTGTGCATATATGTATATATTCGATTGATGGGGGATTCCAATTGTTTTATTGATCGCGAAAAAAAAAAAAAGTTGGCAGTGAAAGTATTAAGCGACCGAAGATGTCCAAGTCTGGGTTTTGCACTGGCTTCTGAAATCATCAAATTGTTCAGACGACGGGTCGCGCTGACTAAAGACTAATTGTTTCACGCAGTTCATGCAAGGTGCTGGGAAATATTATGCATGCATTTTTCACGTATAAAAATAGGAGATCGTATTATACACGAACAATTACGGGAATTTAAAAACGTCGCTACTGCTTACAGTGTAAAAGTTATATGTACGTAGAAAACCGTGATCTGAATGAGCTGAAGAAATTTCAATACATCGTACAAATATCGATTCGTCCCTGGCAAAAATATGAAGGTAGAATGAAAGAAGGCAAAAAAAAAAAAAAAAATAGAATAAAATATCTTATTAATTCGTAGAATAAATCACAAAGCTTTGACCTCTCCGGCCATATTTCATGAAAACTCATAAATAGAAATTTTACTTGCAGCTCTTGTTATTGCGTTTGTTTGATTCCAATCCTCTTCCTCCTCCTCCTCCTCCTCCTCCTCTTCCTCCTCCTCCTCCTCCATCCTTCTTCTTGTTCTTGTTATCCTACTTCTTCTCGGTCTGTCTCTGTCTCTACCTCTGTCTCTCTCTCTGTCTCTCTGTCTCTCTCTCTCTCAGCCATGCGATTGATATTCTCCCCTAACAAATCGTGCCTCTTTAACTCCCCACCTACATCTCCTGGCCTTACCATTAAAGGTGTCCTATGTCGCAATTTTATCTAAAAGCCTTGTAAAACGATCTAACGGAAGCAACCGAACGCCCACGTGACCGTGTTACAAGCCAGAGCGCGTCAGCCTTGAAAGGAGCAGAAAGGTTTAGATCACCTCGTTCGAAAGGCTCGACTTATTCGTATTGTTTTGCTTTTTCATTTAGTCATACTAATTTTTTTCGTTAAAGGCTGTCACTTCTCGATTTTGCTGAGTCTTAAAAAATGGCTTATGTCACCTAATGACTAAGAGAACGGAATAGATTTAACTCCTCCTCGTAGTTTTATTCAGAGAAAAGAAGCAGAAGAAACCTGAAAGCAACAAGAACAGAATACTGCTGAAAGTAACAGCCGGGGTCACACCAAAACTGCTTGTTTAGAAAGAAGGTACGTTAAAAAAAAATGAGGAATACTAAACATACACACACACATGCATATACATATATGTGTACTAGTATTCTACAAGTAGGGTCCAATAAAAGTAAAAATTAAGTAAAAAGTCAGAAAAAGCCACACAAATTGGAAATTATTAGATATTTGATAACTTCGATATTTTTATAAAGGATTGTGTTAATAGTTGTATTTTTCAGCTCAGAAAATATTTCTCTAACCGGTTTCAATGAAGTCATCAAAAGAGAAATATCAACCGGTTTTAATGAAATCATCAAGATATATATATATATATATATATATATATATATATATATATATATATATATATATGTGTGTGTGTGTGTGTGTGTGTATGTGTGTGTGTGTGTGTGTGTGTGTGTGTGGTGTCTACTTTGACATTGACCTCTTTTATCAATGAAATATATGCAATTCTTCCTCCAACGAAACAAATCCTTCGATTTTATCTATCTATTGGTAGTACTGAGGATATTGCTGTACTTCTTTCATTACTACGATGTTACAACCTAAATTTCAATTAAAGATCTTACATACAGAATGCGTATTTTTTCTATTCATATCATTTTTGTAATGCAAAACAATTATTCAATAATGACTCAAAAGATATTCAAGGGAGCTTTTTTTTTCTAACACAGAATTAGATTTCAAAGATAAATAAGTGGATTTTTTTGTTGAAATCATCAGCTGTACACCATTGAAATATTTCGTGGATTCAAATACAGAACAGCTATTTTATCATAGGTCCCCTGTAGTGCTGATTAGGCAAAACTTCTCCATTTTTCTCTTATATCTATCCATCTACATCCATCTATCTATCTATCTATCTATCTATCTATCTATCTATCTATCTATCTATATATGTATGTATGTATATATATATATGTGTGTGTGTGTGTGTGTGCATGTATATGCATATATGTCTATATATCAATCTCTCGATATATTCATTGAGAGAGAGAGAGAGAGAGAGAGAGAGAGAGAGAGAGAGAGAAAGACACAGACTGACAGACAGACAGATTAGCTATTTGTTAGACTATGCCAACATTGGTATAAATTTTTACGTGGGTTTCATTTATCATTATCAAAAGTATATATATATATATATATATATATATATATATATATATATATATATATATATATATATATATATACATACATACATACATATATATATATATATATATATATATATATATTTATATATACATATATATATATAGATAGATAGATAGATAGATAGGTAGATAGATTGATAGATAGATACAGTGATACATGCACACGCACACACGTATATATATTTATATATATATATATATATATATATATATATATATATATATATATATATATATATATATATGTAGATAGATAGATAGATAGAGAGAGAGAGAGATTAGATATTTGTTAAACGTCGCAAATTTGCGTATGAATTTATGTGTGGCTTTCATTTATCATTGCCGAAAGAAGATGAATTATGACAACCCGATCTTAATTTCTCTCGTGAAGATGCTTATCATAGAACCAAGAATGAAAAAAAAAGAAGACAAATAAAAACTATTATCTCTCCAGTTCTTATTTCTTTGCTTGACCCTTTATCAATCCTTTTCTTGACAATGTAAAAAATGAGGTTAGATTTAGGATGCTTGTTACCTAACCGGAGGCAAGCAATAAAAAGGACATTTTTAGATCCCCTCGGGAAACGCATATCTGCTCACGAAATTTTCTAATATACATTGAATTGCTCTGCTAGAAATATTCACAGTCTCTGTGTTTGTGACTGCCTCTGCATCACAAGAAAATGTGGATACAGTGGGTATGAGTTTTTGAAAGACCCCTTTTTTTATGAAAAGGTCCCCTGTGCTAGCATATCCTGACGGCGATGTATAAGTAAATTCTTGACATTTTATAGATATTGCTCAATGCCAAATGAAGAGTTGGAGCCATTGAATACGATTTTATATGGGATATATTTACCCCTTCATAAAAAAAAACTGGAGAAGAGATCGGCCGACAGTTGGAAACAAATAAATCAGAGGTGAAAAAAGAATAATTTGAAGAGAACTGACCAAATCGCAGTTTGCAGCCTCGTGGTCAATCTTATTTTTTCTTCTTTTTTTTTTGGCAACATTCAGGAGATATGTATTCATTCACACACACACACACACACACACACACATATATATATATATATATATATATATATAATATATATATTATATATATAAATATATATATATATATATATATATATATATATATTGATACTTATATCTCTTGAAAATTCATACGCATGCCGCTGAAAAAGCAGCTGTTGTGCTACCAACAAATCCTTCATCAAATTATGACCCTGGGGTCAGGCATGGTTTCAGGGCGAAAGAATGATTATCACTAACACGGGTAATCCCTGCAGAATTTTCCAATACGGCCAGATTTTGTTGGTTTTCTGTCACCGAGTGGAAATGCCAGATGAAAATGTAGCCTCGTCATAAATTCTTTCTTGTATTCGTGGTGTGAATTATTTGCTGAGGTTCCATTTTTTTCTGGGATATTCACATAAACATGAAACTGATGAGCCATAATGACCAGCGACATGTGGCACGGATGACGATACTATCTTTTATCAAATGTTCATATCAGGGTCAGAGGATGTAAGCAGGCGAGCTGGTACCTAATTTTGATGTTTTGAAAGCCGCAGTTATGAGCAATAAGAGAGGCTGTTATTACCAGAAGACTAGGTCAAAGCATTTCTCAAACAGCACTGCTTGTGTGCACTTACGTTCAATTGTGGTGTACACTTATCGGCAGTGGTCCGAGGATAGGGGAATCACCAGCTGTTGACAAGGAATTGGGTGGCAAAGACATCGGTGCAAAAAAGTTAACGGATGATTTCCCCGCCAAGTACGAGCCGGTAGAGGGATTAGTGCGACACAAATCTGCAGATAGCTTCAATTAGTGTGAAGGAAAGAATGCGGTATATGAATGAATCGATCCTTGTAAGGAGTTGTGTAGTTACGAGCTATTCAGTATATCCTTGCCAATGCCCGTAGTCGGAAGCGTCCTCAATGGGTATGCAAGCGTCAGAACTGGACCTTGTATCGATGAAAGAAGATCGCCTGATCTTCCATATCAATGCATCAATCTATCGATCTGTTTCTATCTACACGAATCCATTCTTATATATATATATATATATATATATATATATATATGAGATGTGCATTCTTGTCATGCGTGACGGCTTGAAACCAGTCATTCATTCGTTTTCAAACAAAATAAAAGAAAATGTACACTGGTTTTATATACAGTCACGGCAGTTCCTTTATCAGGCTACATAAAGACTCGGGGCTCTTTCAGCAAAAAAAAAAAAAAAAAAAAAAAAGGTTACAACAAGGTGATACCAGCTAATCAAAACTCTTCACAGCCTGCCTCGAGATGATCTTCCAAAACACAGGCTGGGAAAACAAAGGAATCAAAATAGACGGCGAATACCTGGGTGACCCCAGGTCAGCGAACGACACCGTCCTTTTTTTTACGGAGAACCTCCACGACCTTCAATTAATACTAGATGAACTGAATGAAGAGAGAAAGAAAGTCGGTTTTCACATCAGCTGCAGCAAAACAAAGGTTATGTAGAACAATCGCGTGGGAAATAAACTCACAACAATCAAAATCGAAAACGCAGAACTGGAGAAAGCAGACCATCAAATCTATCTAGGACAACAAATCTACATGAAACCCTCAAAAGAAGAATAGATCAAGCGAAGAAGCAGTCTAGGATGGCAAACCTACAGTAGAGCAAACTCAACCTTGAAGGACAAGACAAATCCCACTAATCCTGAAAAGAAGTGCAAACAATCAATCCATCCTCCCAATAGTTACCTATGGAGCTGAAATATGGAACTTAACGAAGAGACTGGCCCTAAAAATGAGAACCATGCAATGATATCATAGAAATCATTAGATAACTCAAATGGTAATGGGCTGGTCATGTTGCAAGAATGGCAGACAACTGATGGACATCACGACTCATAATATGGATACACAGAGATCACATGCTTCAGAATACAATATGGAGAGACAAACTAGACAAGTTCAGAAAGTATTGGCTCTGCGACGCCCTTGAAGGTCTTTGTCCAACGACGGACAAAGAAAGACAGATGATGATGATGATGATGATGATGATTCTGCCATTGCCTGACACAATTTAGAAAATCTCTGGTATGAATTGAAAGAAAAATGATCCGAAACTTAATAACAGTGCTTCATGGCAAACGAAAAAAATCACGCCACGCCGCTGTTGAACAACAGTAGCCATCAAAGATGGCAAAGGATTCTATCCTTTTCATACGTGCACGCTTCTGGCCTCTTTATTCAGTCCACAGACCCAGATGTTGGCATTGGTACCCCACTGAACACCATATCAAAATGTTTTTGTTCTAATTTTTAGTTTCTGAAAAAAAAAAGCATTTTTTGACCTTATTGCGTCTTATTTTGACGGGTATATTGATAACATCTAGATTCTCCCGAATCTAGATATTTCTAGATGGTTTTTTCTCTATTTTAGATGTTTTCAAGCGGAAATGGTGTCTAGATCTTCCAGAATCTAGATATTTTCTCTTTACACCATATAAGAAGTTTTCCAGCGGAAATGACATCAATACTCTCCTGAATCTACGTATTTGTGGATTTTTTTTCTTTACACTATTTTAGATGTTTTTCAGTGGAAAAAAACATCTAGATTCTCAAGAATCTAGATATGGTGAGTTTGCCTCTATATCTATATTTCAATCCCGTTAAATCTGCTTCCAGCTTTACCGATTCGGTTCGCGTTGTTTCTTATAAGTCCAATTCAAATGTTCCCTCTGAATTAAGCTACAGCGCGACTGCAACAAAATTATGCAACGGAGTAATATTTTGATGCTGTGCACGAATTTTGGAATTTGCAGACAAAAATTCCAAAATTAAAGCTACGTTGCCGAACAGACTTTTTGGTCCCGTGCAGTTAATGAAACATTTTGAATGAGCATTGCTTACAATCCGAGGGTCCCGACCCCGCCCTAACCTCTTAGTTGGATGGATTATACTATGCCTCAGACACTCTAGTGACTCTAGTCCCGCAATGTTCTCCTCTGCCACTAAAGCCAAATCCGCAAGTGTTCCTATTGTTAATCTAATATTCATTTCGTTTCTTTGCGTAACATTAATATACCGGAAATCAGCCCAGCAGTAGCACCTTATATTCTCGGTGCAGTAATTGTTAGTTGAGATCGATAGATGCCTTCAAGTTTTGCAATGAATCACGAGCACCTCGCACCTCCGTCTTCGTAACTTGGCAGATTGAATGATACGTGTATGTGAACAGAACAGTGATCGGTAAGTCAGGCATTGCTGTTGGTGTCGATTATGTATTTCTGACCAAGCGCCCCCGTCGATATTTATATATATATATTCGGAGCCGGTAATATGAAATATATGAGATTTAACTGGGTATAATGTTCGACTAAGCAAAGCTTTGTACAGCAAAAAGCCAAATGGTGAGAGGAGGTATTGTAGCAAGATGATTAATTTACACCTATCGACCAAGTGGGGAGGGCTTGCCTGCTCTGACAATTAGTATTCAAGATCCTAGTTTTTGCAAGTGTCCGAACACTGGTGTCTATAGCGTATATTCAAATATTCAGTCCATTGGACAGCTCAATAATCAGAGTAAGAAAATGATCTTATTCAAATCTTCTAAGTAGAAGGCCTTGATAATCAGCATTCGAAATCCTGGCAATTATCCAGGATCGAACATTGATTATTTCATTGGCTCTCCCTTTTCCCACTCGATATTGATAGAAGCCCATTTCACAGTTGTAGAGTGGTGAGTATCCGTTTGGTATACCCTGTGATAAAGGCGCAGTCAAATATGTATGAGGGTGAAGTAATGAATCCATAACCTCTTAGTCATCAGCTGAAGTTGGATCAAATACTTTCACGACGTAAGGTTCGACCCTTATGATTAATGGGGAAGTGTTAGCCAGATGCACTGACAATGAAGGATATTACGTTGAAAAATAGTTATTTGCTACGTAAATACCTTCTCATTGTTTTTCTACGGACTTATTGGTGCTCTTACCTTTATATGTAAAAGAAAATAATGAAAGATTCTACAATGATGACACTGGAATAGAATTAGGAATTTAGAAATGTTCAAAGCTGTTGATTCGCAAATGAAAGTAGGGGAAAAAAGAAGGAATCCAACTACCCAACAATGGAATAACGGAATTATTGAACAGAAAAAGCATTTTCAAATTCAAATCTATTATTTCGTTGACAGAATACCATTATATCCAGTGCATAAATTAAAATTCAAAAAGCGATGAGCTCTCATTGTTTCATGGTAAATGTATAACCCTGCTTGTTTGTTGCACAGCTCTGATGTAACTTGGCGATCAACAAGAGGGGACATTACTGCACATGTGTGAACAGATACTTTCCAATGACTGACTCAGTTGGCAGACGCCATTGATGGAGCTTGCGTACTGTATTACCATAACAATGACAATTCATCACGTTTCATAAATTCTGGCAAAATATCGTATCATTCAGGTATTTAAGTCCCTTAGAATCAAGAATTAGCTCCCTGCGATTTCTGGTCTTTTGCCTTCGAAAGGGAAAAAATTTCAAACCGTTGACTCCTTTCCAGCTAATACACGAAAGTTAGTCAATATGTAAAATAAAACATTATCTCCCATATTGTTGCAGTTAATTGATTATAGTAAATAAGCTATTAGTGAATTCTTTTGTAAATGAACAATCAAATAGGTGAATTATAAAAAATATTCATGTTGTTATGAATCACGTATAGTTTTTTGAATTCTAAAATTCCTACTATAAAAAATAATTAAAGGCTGATTTTTTTTCCAATTGGTTCTTTTTTTTTTTTTTTTTAACTTCGAACCAGTTCTTACGGTCAAATATTGAAAGATATAATCAAGGGCGGAGATTCAGAGTGAAGCGGTTGAAAAGAAAAATAGTTTACTGAAAAATAGGAGTTCATTATAGATGAATCGTTAATCGTACACCTTTTGAAATATTGGAGGTTCTTCACCCAGGTCCACTGAGTATGTATTGGCTGAACCTATGTTTAGGATTGGGAGGACACACTGACTGATAGACAGAAGGAAAGATATATATATATATATATATATATATATATATATATATATATATATATATATATATATATATATATATATATATAATGGACTGAGGATTCGCCATAGAAACGGGTTTATATTTCTGCTCTGTCTGGGCTTTTTCAAGCGAAATAAACCCATCATGTATCGCATATTGTATTTTATTGTATTATGTCATAATGCATCGCTGATTAGTATTGAATATATATATATATATATATATATATATATATATATATATATATATATATGTGTGTGTGTGTGTGTGTGTTTGTGTGTGTGTGTGTGTTGTGTGAGTGAGGATGTTCCAGAGTGAGCTGAGTACAGTTAATAATCGTATAACCATGTATACACTTTATAGATATCTGTGCGATTATGTTTTGCATATATATATATATATATATATATATATATATATATATATATATATATATGTTGAGAGATATAAAGAGAAACCATATGAAACTGTACACAGCTGGTTGCTGAGGAGTGTTAAAGGCACGAAATATTTACATTCACCGTATTTTATTGTAAAATATTGTAATTATTGCCCTTTTTTTATATAATAATTGCTCTATTAGATACTTAACACTGATGAAACATCTACAACGAATAAAAATCTATTTTCATTTGTTTTCTGTTTGTTTGTTACTCCGGAAGGCGTATATTTCCAGAACAGAAATAATCAGTTACATAGTATTTGGTTATAGCAATTTAGTAAAATCAGAGTAGAAGTGCTCGATGACTGTTCATAATGAAAACAAGGTTTGGGATCTTGTCTGAGCAAATATCAAAAAATAAAGGAAGAAAAAACTCAAGAAATAGTTTACGATTCTGTATTTCATTTTTATCACAACTCATTAGATGAACAAAGTTAACTCTCCCTGAATCGTGGAATGTTGGAAAAATTATCGCTCATATTTGAACAAGCACAAAATCTGTTTTTTTTTCCTGAGAGTGCAGGGGTCATTAGAGTTAGAGCAGGAGGGGATCAAAATAAACTTACTAATTTTTGCAACACTTCCTTGTAGCAATGTGATCAATACTAGACAAAATTCTAGAAAGATAGAAACAAAATCCTGACAATTCAATTCTATTAAAAACACAAGATATTCACATCCAGAACCATAAAACATGACTAAATATACATCGTTATGCCGATTGCAATACATTTGATTCTTCTAGCGGAATGCTCCGGTTTCTAACTCCAAAAACCTAGATATTTGAAGTGAATGGTGAGGAGAAATACTATATATATATATATATATATATAAAACTTACCCACAATGCATAACCTCTGGCAGTGGACTCTGGTTCCACATGGTACATTTTAATTCACACTCACACAACGCACACCACTGATGATGGGAGAAATCCCGAAACATGTATGGACTATTGACATATAAGGATTAATAAACCCTACCACCAAAAACTTCATTCCCGAGTCTGTCTCACTCTCTAAAGTACACATTATATATATATATATATATATATATATATATATATATATATATATATATATATATATATATATATATATATATATATATATATATATAGTTTACAAAGCTCTACAGCTTTAAATACCAAATATATACGTAGAAAATTCAGTCAAATATTCCCCATTATCTGTTCATGTAATTGATGTATTTTTTAGCGAGTTATGTATTTTACACTGAACTAGATATTATGGTAGTATGTGTGAATTTATCTTATTAGGATCATTAGTTGTTTACCATGTAACTGTTTCGGAGATTTAAAAACAAAACTGGCATAGCAACATGACTCCCCAGCATCCACACATATGTGATCATCATTTTTCAGTTCTTTTTCGAAATCGACTTATTTCTTTTTAAAACCCTATTTAAACTACAAAGATGCATACAGTCATTATACGTCCCTTTGCATTTTGGATTCTGCATTCATTTTTACATTCTGCGCAAACAGCATTTTAATTACTGTTGTCCTCATGTGACATTTACAGGCTTTCCATAGATTTACTAAGCCTTTAAATTATGCTGGCCATTGTTTTTCGCAAAGTTTAACTAATATTCTCCCTTTGTTTTGTGTTGAAACAAACTTTCGTCCGCACTTTCCGAGACACCGAGGATACGAATTTCCACCATTTATCAGTTTTTCTCTTCATGTTGAATACACTTTGCGATATCTCCTCTTTTTGCGATTTCTTTGCAACTCAAGGAGGTATTCTTAACATAAAATTTGATCTTTTCTTTGGGATAAAATCTGTACCAGATCCCACAATGACAATATTTGACAAGCATGTGTGGTAACCAGAAATACAAGAGTAACACGTTTAAATTGAGACCTATTATTTTAACCTGTTACATTAAATGAGGTTAAATGGACACACAGTATCTCAATGGAAATCTTAAAAAGACATGCTAGTTCACCTGAGATAAGCCTCAATCCAAGGTGAGGATGAGTTCATGTTTGCTTTGGGCCAGTCTGAGGTCACATGAGGTCAACGAGGATTTGAATTCTTGTACAGAATATTGGAATGATTGCATAAGAACAAATCGTACTGTTTGGATCTTAGCAGTTTGAGTAAGTGTTTAAATGAAATAGGACGATATTGAAAAAAATGCTCTATAATTTTGACAGAACTAAATATGTTTCTCCGTAACTTCAGAGCTATATAAGATAAAATATACCTCTACTAAACATTAAGAAGTGTGATCATTTCATCGCAGGTTGGTACTGGATCGCTTTTAATATGATTGTTTATCAATAATTTTTTTATCGTTTTTCAGGTTTAAAAAATCAAACTGTATAACATATTGGCATTACACACACACGTATGTGATTATAATTTGCAGTATATTATACATAACCTCTATTTGAAATGATCTCCCGTTATTACACGATGAATGTATCAATTGGCCAAGACAACATAAGCAGAAAAAACAATTTAAGAAAACGGGGCTGATGCAGGAATGCAATCGTAGCGTTGCTCTTACGAATGAGCGAAACAGTTGCCGACAATGGAAAGGCCCGGAAAACTCTTTTGGCTCCAAATTTTCATTTTTGTTTTTGTCTTTATCTGCCCTATTCGTTTCTTTTAATGCAACAAGTATATATATATATATATATATATATATATATATATATATATATATATGTGTGTGTGTGTGTGTGTGTGTGTGTGTGCGTGTAGAATATATACCCCCGAATATATACTCACACAATCAGTCATATATATATAGTAATCACAAAGAAACTAATTATAAACCCCGAATATATCTATGCACGCAGACGCAATAACTCACATTCACACATACATATACATAAAAATCTAATCATATACCCCTAATATATAATAGCATAAATACACACACAGATATATACATACTTATATGTATATATCACAATATAAATCAGAGATTCAATAGAATATGATATCCGATGCATGATGGGTTTATTTCATTAAGTACTCGATACATTCAACATTCAACATTAATTTGATTTAAGGAAGATCTTAAAATAAAAATAGAGCAAGAATTTGCTACACAAACACGTTTATGTTCCTGCCCTGTTTGGGCTTCTTCAGACTAACCTTGATTCGCCTGAAGAAGCCAAACAGGAAAGAAACATAAACGTGTTAGTGTAGTAAATCCTTACTCCAGTATATATCTATATTTGAGGGCACGTGTGTGTGTGTGTGTGTGTGTGTGTGTGTGTGTGTTCAAGGTATATAATTAGATTCTTTGTGATTACTACGTCTTACTATTTTTTTATGTCATAAATATGACTGAATGGAAAATTAACGACACGGCAAGAGATTTCTTTTATGACTTTACACTGAAGTAGACAAATGACCCAGCAATCTAATAAGATTTGAAAAAATGATCAACAATATAATTGAAAATATATATTTTTTTTAGATAGAAGGCAAATAAGCAAAGGTGAAATCCCCACCCTCTCCAACTGCGCCGGGAGCATATTTTCGCAAAAGGGAGGTAACCCAACCGAGATATGGAAACTAAATGCTTGTATTATGATGACGCGAATCTAAATTAACTCTTCAAATGCGAACGATTTTTTTTTTCCTTCTTTCTCTTTTGGATTGGCACTGGAGCGTCTTCAATGACTCTGCTGGAGACTTTCAAAGATCCTGTCCGACTTAAAAAATGAGTTCCGCTATACTTGTCAATGTTATAATTCGAAATAAAAGAAAAACAGAAAGAAAAATGTACTGAAATGAAATACCGTGAATTTTTGGTCCTTTTTAGCCCGGGTTGATATTTTTTCCCATTCTTTTTGGAAATGATCGTTTGAACCTTACTGATCATTCTTTTCATGTGCTCTTTGTCTTCGCCGAATGAGAAAACGAACGTCACTCAGTGTATTGCCTTTCATCTTTTTTTAAAATTCAAAGGAAAAATGTTCTGTTCATTTACGAAGAAATATTGAGGCGGGGGGAATAAAACACTTTCTAAATAGACAATACTTTCTGTCATGAATACTGGCAGGATAGAGAATTATTTTGTGGTAGATTCAATACACTTCACCCAAAGATACATACCTGACCCAGTAAAGTTAAGCATATTACTTTCTGGTCAATACTCACTGAATGATCATTTTTGTGACTTGATCATTTTGAGAATGAAGACTATGAATTTATAATTTGTGTAATGCCTCTAGAAACAAATTATCTGCTGTTTGTTATGAATCTCTAGGCAAAGTTCAGCTTCACATGCAAACAAAGCTGAAAGTTATCTGCAAATAATTATGTGTTTTTAATTAATTAATTATTCTAATGTGAGCGTTAATCAAACCGGTTAGCTACTATCAGATTACAATTGATTCCTGGTATTCTTATGGAAAACCCAGGCTTAGTTCTCAAATATACCGATGCTTACACTTCATGGTGAGGTTGAGAAGTTCCGTCTAAGAGCAACATACATTCAGGAGTATCTTTGCAGGTCCAATATTATCAATTTTGTTTTCAATATGAGGGCACTGAATATTAATGCGCGCTCTCACATATATTTTAGTAATCCTGTGTTATAACGGCCATTGAGCAACGTGTTTTCATGCTCTCCACGAATAGTTTATCCACACTCATCGGGGTGGATGTGCAAGTATTACCAGAATTACCTCTCGAAAACACCTTGATCTCATCTTAGAACAAGAATGTGGTCCGAGCAATAGTGAATTTACTAAGTGGTGTTCTCCTCATATATACAGTTTCTTTTCCTCTTGTAAATACGTGGATTGGTGGATGTGTCCGTGTTTCAGTTCCCTCAATACCGCGAAAGGTCATCTTTATTCGTAATCATTGCTGTGATTGTAGTCATGCGAGTTATGTCGAATCATGACCGTTTAAGTGAAGCAGCAATACCTTTTGTCTTCGTAAGTCTACAGACTTTCATCGGGCAACCGCCACGACAGAAGATAACCAACGTCTACAGAAAGACTCAGCCATCGGAACAAGTCACTCTATGTAGTGATAGAGTCGGAACTAGAAATAAATAAGGATCTTTTACGTCAGCAAGGAGCGTGCAAGGTCCTTGTCAGTACAAGCGTGCGTGCGTTTAGAGCTGTACGTTTCAGTTATCCTCTTACTAAGCGTGTAATCGGGGAAAAATATGTCTACACGGTTCTCTCTCTCTCTCTCTCTCTCTCTCTCTCTCTCTGCGAGTCGCTTTCTTGTGCAAGTCAGTCCGTGTTCGTTGTGTCCGAACATGTGACTTGATGTATGTTTATTCAAACGGGCATATATCAGTATATTTCATGTCGACAAATAAGATATCCCGCTCAATGTGTGTATACGTATACGTATTATCCTATCCTTATTATTATTATTATTATCATTAATCCCCGTCGCTGGCTTCCTTTTTCCTTCTCGTCGCACGCCCGACCCAACCCTTCCAGAACACACCACCCAACCCAACCCAACCAACCACCCACCCACGACCTCTTTCCCTTCCCTCACCACCAACTCTTACCGAAATTCCTCACATAGAAGAATAAACGACGATCGCGGATTTGCCCATTCACTCTCTCCTTCCTTCCTTCCTACCAAAATTTCCTTCCTAACGGGCGTGTTTCATTCAATTCACCACTCCTTCACCCGTTCTGTTTCTTCCTTCGTTCACGACCCACCCGACAATGATCTGCCGCCATTCGAACCGGCCCTAACCCGCGCTCCGAAAAGCAGCGTGGTGTATTTTCCCCCGGCGCCCTCACTGCCACCATCCACCTCCTCCTCCCCTCATCCTTACCCCTACCCCCACAACTCCCAACCTTCTCTTGAATGCTCATCTCCACCACCTCCCTTCCCCTGCCCCAGGATTTCTCAGTCGTTCCCATTTCCTTCCTTCCTTCCTATTTTCTCCATCCGTCACTCACACATTCTACCCCTCCGACCCCCACCCCCTGCTCCTATTTTCATAGACTTTCGGATAATTCACCATCTTTTTCTCTTTAGTCTATGTTACTATCTTTAATTCTAGCTCCCCCTCTCTCCCTCAGTCTGTTACTGTCGCTCTCTCTCCCTCTCTCTCCCCCTCCTCCCTCTCAGTCTTTCTCTCTCCCTCTCACTCTTTCTCTCTCCCTCTCACTCTTTCTCTCTATCTCCCCCCTGCTCGGCCTTCCATTGTATCAGATCAACTCTCTCTTTATCGATCTGTACCCTTGTCGCATATCGCGTTCTATTTTCTTTTTGTTAAAGCTAGTTTCCTGTCCACACAGTTCCTTCCCGACCCAATCTACTCCCCCCTCTCGCCCTTTCTCTATTTCTTCTTTTCACCCTGTCCTTTCTCTCTTTTTCTCCACTCCCTCACCTTCTGTCCTATCTGTATGTTTCTCTACCTCCTCTCTTTTTTTTCTCTTTGGCTATCAGTAACTCCCCTGCGTCTCTTTCTTTCTCTCTCTCTCTCTTTCTCTCTCTCTCTCTCTCTCTCTCTCAGACCGTCTTAAATAACCTTTACCGACCTCCTTCCCATTCCTCTATCACTAACTCCATCTTCATCTTCTACTTTTACCCCCGGACTTTCTCAGTCTGCTTTCTTTTTTTTCTTCCCCCCCCCCCTGTCTCTTCACCCGTTCCTGTCGTCGTCGTCGTCGTCGTCGTCGTCGTCGTCCCGCTCCTCTTTGACGATGCTTAAATAACAAAACGTAATTCACGTGCTTCTCTTCATCTTTCATCACACGCACCGGACACCCTCGCTTCTTGTCGGGTTTACGCCACGGCCATTTCTCCTCCTCCTTCCTTCCTTCCTTCCTTCCTTCCTTCCTTCCTTCCTCTATCACTCTTATAACCACTTGTCTATCACTCAATTTCACTCGCCTAATTTCGTTTATTTTTACCTTTTCTTCTCTGCAAGACTGTCTTCTCTACAAGCCTCTTCATCTACAACTTCCTCTTGTCCTATCTCAATCGCTGATCGGCGCCCAGACCTACGCTAAGCTGACCCTCATCTCAAACACAGCCTCATTGCCTTAGCCACGTGCACTTAAAAATGCACTTGCAAAAACGAATATATATATATATATATATATATATATATACACACACACAATGACACGTGCACATCTCTAGAACCATACATATACATGACCTGTGCAGAAACATTCACAAACGCTCGGGGAACACTGCACCAACAGGAACACGGCGTACCACTAATAGTAGATACACGTAAAGACACCGTTCATCAGTTGGGGGAGATGCAAGCGTAGACACACAGTGCATTAGTACGAATAGATGAACTCATAGACACACCCTGCATCGGTGAGTTGAGATGCACAGACAGACACTGAATGCATTAGTAGGAACAGGATTAGTCCACCGAAAGAAAAAGAAGAGAGACTCATACTGATACGCAGTGCCTTAGTAGACACAGACACATCCATCCAAAGAGACACTGCATTAGTATCACAAAAGGCATACGTGCTCTAAACAGATGCAGAAATATTGAAATACATATCATAAGCACAACATATTAATTAGTAAGAAAAGATGCCTTTATTCAGACCAGTGGCGTAGCGAGGGTTCTCAACGCCCGGGGCCATAATGCAGTCGCACAATATGCTAGGGACGGGCATAATTATCAAAAGGCATGATAGGCAAGAGGAAATGTTCTACCCTTTTCCACCTGCCCCCGGGGACGAATGCTCTCCCCGCTCCCTTGCTATGCCCTGTTATAGACGCAGTGCATGAGCAGGTATAGATTAGGCTATACATACACAAAAGTCATTCGAGTCACAGCATATCAGGTGAAACGGATGCAGTTCTCTAAGAATGACTCTTGATTGTAAAACAAAATCATAATCCCATGAACGTACACAGACGAGCAGTATCTGCCGTTCCGAGGTTATCATGGTTGTATCAGAATCTTTCGAATTGGTTCCTACCTATGAGCTTTGAATATATCCAAGAGTTACACACACTCACACACACACACACACACACACACACACACAATTAATGAGTCACTGTGGATTGACATTGGCTTATCTGATATCGGAATAACTGATAAATATTTCAAAACATTTGTTTGGATCTAATCTGTCATCCTGGTATAAGCATGCTTGTATATATACCTGTTATGTAGGCGAATCCCGATGGGCTATGATTTTAAACGGACAACTTGCACAATATGCATACTCGAAACCATTGTATCTGTGGCTGGATGTTGTATCCATGCTGTCAGCTATTATGCTTCCATCATTTTTATACCTTGAGATGTACAAGTTGATTCTTTACAGGCCAATTATGTTATGCATCGAATGTTTTCCGAAACTCTATTTGATACTTGGTTTTGTTAGTGGTAATCTGATCAGTTACACATGTTGGGCTCACCTGTCGTCCTCGATAGTGACTCAGTATCAGTGTCTTGGTTTTCAATGTCGTCTTATCTTTGATGAATAATGTCTGCCAAGTCCACAACGTCATGAATACAGACCGTGAGCCGAATGCTACTTTTTTTCTAACATTATTTCTCATGAAGCTGCAATGGAGAAACATGTCAAACAGATTGCCCTAACTATCAAAATAAGACGCACACACACACACACACACACACACACACACACACACACACATATATATATATATATATATATATATATATATATATATATCTGGCGTTGGCTGTGGGAGAAGTCATCAATGCTTATTTGACCGTTAGGGGTCACAAGGTGTCATTGCTACTTATCCTGTGTTAATTCTTGGGTCAACTTAACGTTACAAACAAAATTTCAGCTTTTAGGATTTTAGGTGTCTATAAACGAACATTGTTTATCCTTATCGTATTACACACACACACACACACACACACACACACACACACATATATATATATATGTATGTGTGTGTGTGAGTGTATGTAATTAATTCACTGTAGTGGCAGATGAAGTGCATTTCCGACCATTCTCAGTGTCCAATGTTCAAGCCCAAATTAAGCTAGGATTTCAAAGCCACTTCGGAGACAAGAGCAACAGAATTTGTCGGTCCTATTTGCTCCTGTAACGATCTAAGCAATGCTTATAAACATCTTTATTCAAAACCGATACTCAATGCTTGTACTTACACATAATGATTTCTTTCAACCTGGATTTCGATCGCTGATCTCTCCGTCAGGTACGCCCCCTCCCCTGCTTCACTTGGCAGACTGGCGCAGCACGATCAATTTATCCTTATTTACCCATGCTTAGCATTACACCAGACTAAGCTAAGTGTAGTAAATTTTAATATTCAAAGTATTTTTTCCAATATTAGTACGGTGTCTTGCAAGCCACATCAGTCGTTCAGTGAATTCGATCTTCACTGGGTGCCTTGCAGCTAGACTATACTAAGCCTTTTAAATAAATGTATAAACATACAAAATAATTTGTAAAAGGCCGTCTTCATACAATCATGAAATCAATCACCCAACGTTTGTATTCAAATACTTTCCTGAGATTCTAGTTAATTTATTTACTAAGTTTGCAAGTTACTTACTGTGTCTGGTCTTAGTAAGCTATGGCCCATCCAGATCCTGATAACGTTTGACGCTATGCAACCCCGTCGAGAACAAGGGCTCTAAGTTTGGCTTGACCCTGTATTCACTGAGTTAGGTAAATAGTAAATAACTGGTTTGTTTGGTGAGTTAGATAGATAGGAATTTTTTCTACTCAGGTCAGTGGTCGGCGTTTGAGCCAAGATTAAATGCCAGGACTAGAATGCTTATATTCTAGGTACACATGCATTTCGTTACTTGAAAATTTGGACGATATTTTTTTCATCTACCATAAGCATCAACGTATACATCTTATTACAATTACTAACACGGATAAATGCACAAAGATACATGGTATTTACTCAATTCTCACCACTCTATCTCTTCTGCAGAAGAGGCGCACAACATTTAAAACTTTTTCATTTAGACCTGTTAAGTTTGAGGGAATGAGTGGTATATTGCAGTAAACTTAAAAGCACTGGAAACGAAATAAGTGAATTGAGTTCGAATTTTGTTCTTAACGCCATATCAATGCCCTTGGGAGACACATGGATCGACTTCACTTTGGACACTGTACCATTGCAATATATCCCGGCAAAATGGTTGACGAGGAAATGAGTGAGTGAATCAGCATTTGGGCCAACCATTCTCCCTTGAGTACCTTACCTGTCCTGGTTCTATAACTAAATATACTAGTTTTGCCTGGGCTCGAACATCGACTACTGAGCAACACTAGGAAACACATGACTACTTCAGATTCCAAAAAGGCCCGACGAATATACATAGCTCAGCTGATGTGACACACGGGTATGCAGACCTACACAGACTATAGGGAGCATTATTATGTGTCTCCAATACATGCAAGATATGTTCCCTATCACACTCACTCTATGTGAGCGCGAACTTACATACGCTTCTGAAGGGAGTTCTTTCTTCACGGCATATTCGGTTGAATTAAACCATGCATAAAAGAACAGAGAACTCCTATCGTAGAGCAAGGACTAACTTATTAATCTTGCAGACGATCTCCTTTATAGTGAGTTTGATTTTCACAGGTTTCCTCGATCTTGATCATTCGTACTCTAAGGTAATCTGAATAAATTTAAGGTTCCAAACGTACTAATTTGTGTTCGATCCTCACTTGCTGAACCCCATTATTCCGGCTTTGTGACAGATTTGGCCTGGAAAATCTTGCTTCTAAATGCGTCTGCTGTGGCGTAACGTTGATATTACGGGTATTATCTATAAAACAACTATACTAAAGCATTTTTCAAACTAACGATTGCTTATATATTGACACAACGAATGCTAAGGGCTTTTATGGAAAGCAAGCAGAAGCCTACATTTCTTTAGTTTAGTATATGATTTGATGATCAGGTGATATTAATTTCCATAAGCACAATATTTCAAAAATATAATTACAAACTTTAAAGAAACAAAAAGAGAAAGTATAGCGTAGGGTAAGTGCTGGACTTGAGGGCATCTAACACCAACTTAGCTAGTTGCATTCACTAATTTCTAAGTATAACTCGGTATGACACAAGGCCTTGTGTGTACAGCATCCAGTGGGGATCAAACTTTTAGGAGCAAATGTCAGCAAAATTAGTTTGTTACTAGCCACTGCGCCACAGCTAGGCACCCAAGCATGTGGACTGATATAACTGAAAGAATTTACAGTTGAAAAATGATCGTTTATCTATATGCTGCAAGAAAATAACAAAACTTCAGAGCAATGCCAAGAAAGCACAAATTGTATGATTCAATCTTTGTACTCTGTACATATTCTTCCATTGCATAATTTGTAACAGTTTACTTTTTATACTGTTATTATTGCATAAATAATATGCTATCCAAAGCAATCTTTGAAAGTCGATCTCAAAGCGTTGAATGAACATCTCTGCAGTAATATTAGGACTGAAATAAATAATTTAAGTATTTCACCATTGAATTTTGCCATGTATAACCTAAACATTTGTTTTATCACAATTCATCATTCAGTGTTTATGTGTTTATGTTGTGCATTAAAAACAGGAAAAGAGGGGATTTTCTATGGCCAGGAATAATAGCTGGTCTTACTGACGGATAGAATTGCTCTGTTATGTGTATAATACTTACATACTGCACACAAACCTTGGTAGTAAATTAGGATCAAGACATACGCACGCGCCATTTAAAATCTTTTTTTTTAACCGTGCACATGCGCAGAAAGCCATGAGACGAGCAAATGGACGTTTGCCCACTCCTTCGACGTGAGCTGTTTTATATTTATAGCAATAATGCGTTATTCATTGGCTGTACTCAGCATTCGTCGGGCTACTGTCAACTAAAAGTCGAGAAAACAATGAGATTGGCCAGGCCTGGCTGTGCGACGGAGTCGTGACGATGCTGAATTAACCACCACAAATGGAGAGAGAGAGACAGACAGACAGACAGACAGACAGACAGACAGAGAGAGAGGAGGAAAGAAGAAAGGAGGAAAGATCACAGAAACTGAAAGAGGAAGAAAAATAGGGAGACTGATATAAATTGAATCGGAGGGAGAGTAAGAATTACCGGGAGAGTAAGAATGAAAAAAAAAAAGAGAACCAAGAATGAAAGAGAGGGTAGGCAAAGGAAGGAGAAAACGAGGAAGAGAGTAGGAAGACAAGTCAGAGGAGGGAAAGCTGGCAATACAAAGGAGAGAACAGAAAGAAGGTTGGGCACACAGGAGGAGGCAAAAGATAGAATATAGAAGAAAGAGAGAGAGAGAGAGGGTGAAGAAAGTGAAATGAAGAAAGGGAAATAAAGAAGGAGAGATAAGCAGAGAAGGTTCTAGAGAAAAAGAGAACTGTGCGAATACAGATTTTATTTACTTACCATAGCTTACTTTTGGCACAAGGCCATGATCACGGTGCTCCGATTGAGGATCGAACCCACTACTCAGTGGTAATGATCTGCAAGACCAGCTTGCTATCAATTAGACCACGATAAGGCACCCAGGGAACAGATAGCTCATGCTTCTATCGGCAGTAGATATCAACTGAGCTTAGCTGACTCTGGCGCATGGCCACAAGAATTCGGCAAACAGAGAGAATCGAACCTTCAACTGTGACGGGTGGTCAGCGAAAAATGCTCTCTGAATGTCGATCTACAACGGACAAAAGATTAGATCAGAGCGTATTCAATTCTTGATACTTACAAAGCGTAATTTAGTCTGGCACAAGGCCAATCCTGGGGCCCGAATTGAGGAATGGGGAGGGTCAAACCAGGATTGAAAAGATTATATTGCGCCTAGTTTTCAAGGAGTAAGAGCTAGCGTACATCATAAATTGGCATTCAAAATACTGGCTTCTATCTGTGCTTAGATGCTGATTAATCTCACCTTGGAAAAAGCTGGCAACATTAAGGATCGAACTCACTAAATTTGCGAGTTTCCTACGAGAATAGCTACCTGATAATTGCTCTACAGCAGGCGAAAAAGGTTTATTACATAACGGAGAGGTAAGTAACAAATGTATAATAGATAGCAACGGGTGTCTCCCCGTGAGGTAATGGTTAACGAGCTGATCTAACGACCGTTTCTACCGGACAGTGAGTGCGATCCTCTACTCTGGATGCCTCGTATTTCTGGTCTTGTGCCAAAAGCACGCTACTTTCAGAAAATAGATGTTACAGATAGCTATGGACAGAGAAAGACAGAAAGGCGTATGCAGAGATAGATATTAACTGAATGTGGTAATTTGATTGATGGATAGATAGATGTGTAAACATAGATAGATATGAATGGATTAAGATCGATAGTTTTGAACAGACTAAGAAAGTTAATGATTTAAACAGATAAAAAGGATACCGTGAGACTGAGGAGAAGGCAGAAGGGGTGAGGTAGGAAAGAAATAAAAGGGTGTGGCTAAAAGAAAGTGGCCAAATAAAGGACTGAATATTTGCCCTAGAAAAGGAGGGTGCAGAAGGGGCTAATATCAGCCATCGGAAGAGTTGATTTTTTTTCTAAAGAAACAAGACAGATACAGAGAGCAAGCTATGGACGGAGAGAGAGAGAGAGAGAGAGAGAGAGAGAGAGAGAGAGAGAGAGAGAGAGCGGGGTTTGGGGGGTTAGATGACAGAGCCATCTGGGAGACAGAAGGATGTGTTGAGAGATGCTGGATGATGAGGTTTTCGTCTGTCACTGGTTTTTCCAAGATCGATTTCGGTAACCATGGTGATGTCTCCGTAAGCGGAACAAATTTAAGAGCTTAAGGGCGTGTAAGGCGCGCAAGGGGGAAATAAGTTATTTTAACAAATAGAGAAATCTTGCACCGGGGTCTTCACACATTGCACATTGTTGCTGCTCTTTTTACCGATTGAACATTTGCTATTGGTTTGATTACCTCTGTCTCTCCCCCTCTTTCTTTCTCTCTCTCTCTCTCTCTCTCTCTATATATATATATATATATATATATATGTATATATATATATATATATGTATGTATCCTTCCTCTTCTTCATCTTCTTCTTCTTATTATTATTATTATTATTATCATTATTATTATTATAATGATTATCATTGTTGTTGTTGTTATTATTTGCAATCTCACACCGGCTGCCTGGTGGTAACCGCTGGAGTTTGAGTGACAGCAAGCCTCCTCAAGTCTCCAGCCCTTCTCTCTTAGTTCTCATAGGTCACAGTAATATTGCACTTTACAGTTTCACACCGGTTGCCCAGTGGTCATTGCTGAAGGCTGAATGACAATAAGTCTCCTCAGGTCTTCAGCCAATGCCTCTTCTCTCTTTCGCCTATCATGTCAGTGCTGCAGTTTACACTTCCGCTTTCAATTCCCTTCCTCTATTGGGTCATTGTTAACATTATCATCATCATTATTATTATTATTATTATTATTATTATCATTATTATTATTATTATTATTATTATTATTATTTGGAATCTCACACCAGTTGCCTGGTGGTAACCGCTGGAGTTTGAGTGACAGCAAGTCTCCTCAAGTCTCCAGCCCTCCTCTCCTAGTACTCATAGGTCGCAGTAATTCTGCGATTTACAGTTTCACACCGGTTGCCCAGTGGTTATCGCTGAAGGCTGAGTGACAATAAGTCTCCTCAGGTCTTCAGCTAACGTCTCCTCTCTCTTTCTTTCGCATATCATGACAGAGCTACGATTCGTTGCAGTCCTTATATCTCTAGCACTTTCCTCAGTATCCGTGCAGTTCCCAGCAGTGCTGTGGTCTGTACGGTCTCTATCCTCCCCCTAATTCCGATCTCCTCCAGTCTCTCCCTCAGCGTTTTGGGGACAGTTCCTAGTGCTCCCACTATGACCGGTACTACCCTGGTTTTCATGTTCCACATTTTCTTTAACTCCCTTGCTAGGTCCTGGTATTTTTCCCTTTTTTCACCCTCCTTCTTTTTTACTCTATGGTCTGCAGGTACAGCAACGTCTACTATTTGGCAGGCCTTCCTTTTTTTGTCTACTATTACTAAGTCCGGCCTTCTTGCCTGGATGAGGTGGTCAGTTTGGATGTCAAAGTCCCACAGTAGTTTGTGGTTGCCATTCTCCAAAACTGCCTCTGGCTTGTGCTGATACCACTTTTCCCCATGGTTGAATCCCATTTGTTTACTTAGTTCCCAGTGTATCATCGTTGCTACTCTATCGTGTCTATGCTTATACTCCTTCTGGGCGAGTTGGCTACATTCGCTAGTTATGTGGTTTACTGTCTCATCTCTTTCACCGCACATGCGGCATTTGCTGTTTGTCTGTGTTCTGTCGATTTTTGCTTTTATGTAGTTTGTCCTTGTGCTTTTGTTTTGGGCTGCCATGATGAGCGATTCTGTTTCTCTCTTAAGGTCTATTATTATCAAAGTATGGTTAGTCACTTGATAATAGACCGTCACGAGACCAATCTTTAGGCTGCATGATGTGTTCGAGGTGATCAATCGAAAGAATTAGAAAAAGGGGGTGATCAATGAACAAATTACTTCTGTAGACTTTTGCTGGGCTATGATCTCTAAAAAAAAAAGGTCTGAATTCCCCAAAAGACAAGAATAAATGCTTCCAGACACAAATGGAGGGAAACAAAACACTTTTTTCTGGACATAATAAGGAATAGATTTTCAGCCTTCTAGCTCCGTTGATACAGCCCGTGCGCGCTATGCATACATACCTACATGAATGCATTACCAGACAACCATATCAATTTAAAAAAAAACTGGAGAAAACTATGTTGACAGCTTTGGTGACAGTTTTGGTTGATGGTTTCCAGTAATTCTCATACATGTCGAGTTTTTACATCATTTCCCATTGGTGGCTTACACAGAATATCAAGTTATTAGACCTTGCCTTCTGACTAACATTGGATTATCCGTTAGAATCTTGAAGTCCCCCCAAAATTTCATGTTTCTTTTTTCTTTTTTATTTTTTGTGCTTCTCTAGTTTGTGCATACGATATTTGTTCTTATCACCAAATGCCATTTGTTTGCACAGTTCCCAGTGGGGCACTTTCCCAACCATGTCATGTTTACATTTGCACTCCTTTTGTGTTAAATTGCAGCATTTGCTTTTTCTGTCATTATTGTCAATCGTTGAAGTAGTAGTAGTAGTAGTAGTAGTAGTAGTAGTAGTAGTAGTAGTAGTAGTAGTGGTAGTAGTAGTAGCTTCAACGTCATTTGAGTAAAGACAGGAGAGGACAGACTGTATCGTAATAGACGAGGTGATGATGATATCAAAGCTTTTACATCGTCTTCTTCCTTTTTCCTTTAACCTCTTCTTCGATCTGTGATTAATCGCTTTGAATAGAAGACATGATTATGGATATCTTACGCCGCAATATATGCCGCCACAATGGTTGATTATTAAAATATTTCTCCGTTTTGTGCGGCCGATTCAATTGGCTATTCAGAGAAACAAATTACCTATGCTGATCTAATTAAAAGTAGCACGGTTTCTCTTTCCCCAATCCCTGACACAAACAAGAAAAGAGAGAAAGCTCTATCTATTGGAAACCAGAAACCGTCAACAAAAACTGGTAACATAGATTTCTTTCAGTTTCAAGTCTGTCTGTCCGTCTGCCTAGCTGGCTGGCTGGCTAGCTAGCTATTAATGCATCACGCGTACAGACCACACCAATAGAGCTAGAGGGCTGAAATTTTCAATACTTACTCATTATTATAAGCAAAAAACTTCTTTTTCTCAAATCCCTGCTCTGAATAGGTCTTTAGTTGGGGATTCAGTCTGCAGGGCAACTTTGAGCTTTCATCATCATCATCATCATCATCATCATCATCATCATCATTCTTTTAACGTCTGTAGTTTGACTTTCCCCAGGATTCGCCACAATTCTCTATTATGAGCGTCGCGGAGCCAGTATTTTCTGAATCTGTCTACTTCATCTCTCCCTATTGTTTTCTGTCGGCCTCAATTTCTTATGTGATCTCTGGGGATCCATATTGTGAGACGTGATGTCCACCGGTTGTCTTTCATTCTTGCAACATGACCTGCCCATTGCCATTTGAGTTTTTTTCAATAGTTTCTGTGATGTCACGGATATTTGTTTTCTTCCTTGATTGAGAAATCCCCTGCAAAAGGCAAAAAGTAACCGACCCATGGATCACATCTTCCTCCAATGTTTCAATTGGTCAAATCCCAAACCGACTTGCTGCCAAAAGACGTTGGTCTCATGACAGTTTTTATTGAGTGACTAACCACACTAGTCTATTTATCTATCTATCTATCTATCTTATTTAATTTCCCTGCAAGAATACTCGTTCGTTTTCTCTTCTTTTCCCCTCGGAAAATTACATGGGAAGTGTTTTTCAAAATCCAGTTAATAACCAACAGAAGGATAGTTCTGTGCATAGCATAACCATCATTTGTTTACAGGTTCAGCCCTTTATATACGAGGGTTTTCCTCCGAAACGTTCGCTGTCTAACGAAGTAATGGAGATTTTTGCTGAACTTCGATTAGATATTTTCACTTTGTAAAGTTCGATCTATGTGATTGATATTTGCAATTAAATTAGATACATTGCCAATGAAAGAGATGAAATTGAAAAATGCATATTTGTTTTCTTAAATTAATGTTTTTGCATCATTGGGTTACATATATATATATATATATATATATATATATATATATATATATATATATATATACATATATATATATATATACATATATATATATATATATATATATATACATATATATATATATATATATACATATATATATATATATATATATATATATATATATATATATATATATATACATAATCATATATTAACATAATTAGGTATTATATATATATATATATCGAGAACTATGCGCTGACGACTAAATGCACTCAGTTGTTTGCTTGTGACAAGAAATTCAAGGGAACCATTTTTTCAACAAAATTATTACTAGCAGTGGAAAATGAATCCTGTAAGTCAATCACAAAACATCTTCATAATATCAAGATGCGTCAAAATAGCTAAATCATGTTCCAAAGCCTCCATGATACCCCATCAAAGCGTGTGGTGACTATTTGGTGGCAGTGCGAAAGAATTACACTCTATTCATTATTGCAACCAAGAGAAATAGTAACAGCACTATCATACTGCCGATCAATTAATGAAATGTTCCCATAATCAGCCATAAAACACCAACACAATATACAGACAGGGGACTATTTTGCAGCACCATACATTGCTAATCCAATCAAAACCAAGTTGCAATAACTTAATAACGAAATCTCAGATCATCCCCTGTATTTACAAGACTTGCCAGAAACTGATCATCACCTTTTCCGGCAACTTGATGATAGGAATATGCCAACAAAGAAGAGATATTGATAGTATTTGCAAACGAACTTTCATGAAGAAGGTATCTTCATACTTGATATCCGATTGGAAAAAGTTATAGGCTTTAAGTTAGCTCATTTTGAAAAAAAAAACAGGTATTTTCGAGTTGTTATTTATTTATCTTTTCATGAACGGATATTTCGTGTGGGACAACCCAATATATATATATATATATATATATATGTGTGTGTGTGTGTGTGTGTGTGTGTGTGTGTGTGTGTATGTATGTATGTATGTTTGAATTATTGATGTGAAGCAATCCGACAAAATGTAGATGGAAATGACAATTGGAAGGTGAAGAAAAAAACTCAAAAGATAGGTGCTACATCTCAAAATTTATTATTATTATCATAACTGCACTGACTAACAACCGACAGTCATTTAAGAAAACAATACAAGCATACATACACCACCCCTTTAAGAAAGGTGAAAGAAGTCTTACCCACCATCAACCAAAAAGACTAAATGAAAACAACATACCTACTTCCTACCCAACCAACATACACCAACACCTATTCATTAATTGCTAAAATACCAACTTTCCATCTTGAAATAGAAATAACAATTCACCTTTCCCAGGGAAATGACCATTCCAGCCAATCACTGCCTCAATTGTCTACGACAAGCCACACACCCACAGAGATGGTAAATATACCTCTCCTGGAATATTCACATACTCTGCTCCAGCATCAAAATGTAAGCAGTATATTTTTCTCTTGGAAATCACCTAAAATATCTGAATAAGATGACTGGCCCCGTCGAAATGCATGAAAACTATGTCTACGGAATAATAGTAAAAATAATCTTGAGATGTAACACTTCCAATTATCATGTTCATCTCACTTTCTCTCTCTTGCTCTCTCTCTCTCTCTCTCTATATATATATATATATATATACATACATATATATATATATATGAATATATTCATATATGAGCCTTCTGTTTGTTTATTTGTGCCTTTTTCTCCACAAAAATACAAGGCCCATCACTACTACTACTACTACTACTACTCAATAATAATGTATGACATGTAATTATATAATGATATAGCATATACACACATGTACATTTATATATACATATGTAAATATATATTTATATATATATAATCCTTCATATATCTATATATCTATACATCTATATATATAGATATATTTACATCTTTCTATCTATCTATATATCAATCTATGTATATTTATATGTATATATCATCTCTTATTTATTTTTATTTATATGTATATGTTTATATAGTACATATAGTACGGATCAAGTTAGCAATATAGCGTAATATAAAGCGATGTCTGATATGTTATGGATTTATTTCATAGAGTGCTCGATACATTCAGCTTATACTTCAAGCACTTCTCATTATATATACACTCCCTATATATATATATATATATATATATATATATATATATATATATATATATATATATATATATATATAATGTGTACTGTAGAGCGTGAGACAGACTCAGGAGTAAGGTGTTTAGCGGTAAGGTTTATTAATCCTTAGATGTAAATTTTCCACACATGTTTCGGGATCCTTCCCATGTTCAGTGGTGTGTGCTGTGTGAGTATGTGTTAAAAGATTATATATACATGCATACATATATATATATATATATATATATATATATAAAATATGTGAAGTATTGGAAAATCCAGTGCGAATCCAACGCGCTCGAACTTTAATTTAAATGAATATGAAAACTCTCTCTCTCTCTCTCTCTCTCTCTCTCTCTCTCTATATATATATATATATATATATATATATATATATATATAGCACCGTGCATACTCTTGCCTTCTACTAATACAAACATCCAGTCTTTAGCCCAGTAAACTTCATCATCATACCACATCCCCCATTGAACAATAACGTCTTTCGATCCCAGTAAAAACAGAGTAATAAGAAGGATGGGCCCAACCGGACAGAGTATTAAAAAGGATGGGCCCAACCCGACATATGGTTGGAGACAAATGAAACACAAGGGGTCAACTGAAGAGAACCTGGGAAAATAAACACTATAAATGAGAGTCAATAAAACCAACCCCCATTCATTCACAACTCCCTCGGAAGATGACTAGAAAGTCAAAACCGGTTAAGGAATATGTGTAAAAAAAAATCAAATGAAAAAGAAAAATCGTTTTTCACTCTCACCTTTGTTCATGTGTCTTCTATATTTTCACCCATCTCTTTCCCTCTCTCTCTCTCTCTCTCTCTCTCTCTCTACATATATATATATATATATATATATATATATATATATATATATATATATATATATATATATATTGATACCCAGAGGTATAACTTGAAATATAACCAAACAGGAAAAATATGTTCTTTGATATATTTCCTCTAACACATAACAACCAATGGAAAAGCGATAATTTCCTCAATGTACATGAAAAGTAGCTGTAACAGAAGAAATAACCAAATGCAAAAAAAAAAAATAATAATATGAGGAAATGATGTTGTCGCTTAGTTTAAGAGGACGTCTGGATACACTACGTTTGTGTTTCTCCGTTGGAGCCAGGACCCGACCCTAGAACAACCAATGGGAGAAGCATTGAGAAGTCAGGAAAAGGCCAGCAATCTTGAGAGATTGTCCTTGTGCCTTGTTATAATTCTCAAAAATGACCTCACGTGACCTCAAATGACTTCTTAGGTGAATATCGTATTGCCTTTGACCTTTACGAAGAAAAGATTTAGAATTCTGTCACATAAGTGCAAAATAAATACCAATTACTTTTTATAGGAAAAGGAGTTCACAAGTATATTTACCCTGTATGTCAACATTTTGTGCTTCATGCACTCTTCAACAACCGTCGATATCTACAATCTAATAACCCCCGGGAGCACTGTGATCGAATATATCGAATATCATCAACAACAATTCTCACAGATCACTAAAAAAATTACGAAACTCATATATGAAATAAACTTTTACAGGAATATTTTACCGGTGAATGTCAACATTTCATGCCAAATGCACTTTTCCGGCAATATTCTTTCTTCTTGCCTATTACTGTTTCTTTTTTTGCATTTTTACATACAGAAAAAACATCATGAAGTATATATGTACACACTTCATGATGTTTTTTCATCAATATATATATATATTTATATATATATATATATATATATATATATATATGTATGTATGTATGTGTGTGTGTGTGTGTATGTCTGTCTGTATGTCTGTCTGTGTTTCTTTCTGTCTGTCTGTGCGTGTGTTGGCTTGGTAACCATCGCTGAGCAGTTGTCTCAAACCCCAATCTTCAAAAAGTTGCACTTTTGTCTGATTTATTTGCAATCAAAACGTTCATTTATTTAAAATTATAAGGTTTCTCAGTTTCATTACAACGAAAAGCGTAACCTGCATAGCTCAAATACTCTTTTACAATGAGAATTATTTCATCTTTGTAACATTTCCTCTATCAAGTCATTAAATTGATATTGCATGAATTACAACCAACGTCTTTTGCAAATATCACCAGAAGAAAGAGTGGTCAATTTTGATACACACTTTCTCACATACGAACATGTTATTGCGAAATGTGATTTGATTTCAGATACCAAAAAGGAATCAGATGAATAGAAAAGTTGGATTTAACACAATATTGATTTTTACTTTACAATACATTTGTTTTTCATCTGAAAAGTCTGAATTTGAAGCCAAAGATTGTTATCTGGCGAATTCATTTTTAGTAGCTCTGCTTGATAAACTGAAAACAAACAAGTAAACAATAAATAAAAAAAAAATTAAAAATATAAATGAATAAACTAGAAACTATGGGACAATGTCAGTAAGGAAAGGGCACGTCCGCGCCATGAGATCAGAGATAAAGGAGAGTGGGGGGGAAGGAGACCCTGTACACCACGTGATTCAAATATAAAAAGGCCGCTTACGTCTAAAGCCAAAACTAATGTTTAAGCTGCGTAAGGAGGGGGAAATGTTCACATTGAAGAAAGTAATAAAGACTCTAAAATGGCCGCTTTCAAAGGATGTCTCGTCTCGTCTTCGACTCCTGTTCACGTCAAAAGTTCTTTCATTGCGTCTCCTTGGTTTATAATCGCCTGACCTTTGTGATTTCCAACAGATATTTCAGAGTCGGCAATCCGTTCAAATCGAATCAATCAAGTTCTGAATTACAATGACGCCCCTCCAAACATAACACTGAAGAACCGAAGAAGGAAAAAAAAAAGTGTCAGAATTTGGCTGCGAAATGTAAAAAGAAATTTTTTTTTTTAAAGTGGCCGGTTTTTTTCTTTATAGATTTTTTCAACTGTTTAATGACTTTAGCCACAAGCTGATAATTTTAGTTCATATTAACAATGAGTTCAAATTCCTGGCTTTCATGTTGGAACTGAAAGCATTTTCACAGAGTGTTCAAAGAACAGGTCACTCTCCAGAAATAAATTAAAAAATACAATCAAATGTTTCATACATACGATTAATAACTATGATTATCATCATCGTTGTTGTTATCATGATTATTTTACATATTATAAACTGTATGATTATAAAACTTATGAAATAATTAATAGTTTTTCCGACATTTATTATAGGGTTTTTAAACTTTAAAAGGTTGGCTTGTTTTATTGGCATCAAAATAAGATTCATTTTATCAACAGTGAAGAGGGATATTTACCTATAAAAAGACAAAATTGACGATATGATTTTATACAGATTTACATTTTTCTCCCCAATGTCTTATTCGTTTTGGAGGCACAGAGTGTTGTTTGGTTTACCGACATGAAAAATGAAATCGACAGACTAAGTTCGAGTTTCAGCCGATGTCGATTGCATTCATCCCACTGTAATGTCGAGTAAACAACATAAATCGGATCGTTGTATAATTTATGTGAATAAAATTGAAGTAAGCACATGCACACACACATGCACACATAAATACATATATTATATTTAGGAACTAATTGAATCAATACCACGCTTTTACTCAGTTAATATGTCGATTCGCCTAGACTGTATAAATCGACAAACA
>OY735198.1:65847184-65872184 GCA_963457665.1 Thysanoteuthis rhombus | reverse complement strand
ACACCTGCAACTGAAAAGTTAATTCTTTCAACTTTTCCAGTTTGAATAAAATTGTTTCGTTGTAAAATGAAAAAAAAGAGACTTTAACTTATATTCATAACTTGAATCTGAAACTTAAGTGTTATGTATCTTACCTTGATTAGCTCATCAATAATAGGAAAACTAATGGGGTTGAATCCTCTAGGAAAGACCTGCAAGATTAGTTCACTGGTCATTGCTATACGACGTGCGTTCAGATCCACACTTTTTGGTATCATTTATCATCATGTAAATTGTGTATCACACCATCAATGTTGGGAGATCTAAGAATGATTGAGCCACCCAAAAAGGTTAGCAAGATTACTTTGCTGATCATCCATTTTTTAAAGATCATTTCTGACAAGGAGAGTTCAGATATGATGCCCTTGACATTGCTCCGTGTATTTCAGACCAGAGCGATCCAGGTTCGCCCAGTGGCAAAATAAAGTGCTCATGTCCTCGCAACAATAGTTGTGAGCGCTACCCCACATATTCGCTTATGAGGTTCCCTACGCTAAACTAACCCCGTGTCACATCCTGTTCTCGTTGGGGTTCAGGTATACTGTATACATGAGATTGCCGATTATTGATGTACGACGGGTCGATTTCTTTTCGTATTATCAATTAACATCGAAATTTCAGATCAGACAATTAGTAGAGAGAGATCTAATGGGGATCCGATCCATAAACAACTGCTTGGAAGATTTGCTTGCTGATGATTGCTTTACAACGTGCGTCTTTATTGTTTTCCCCATATCATTCATTAATACATGTTTCCTATCAGATCAACGATAGATGGAGGTTATATGGGGATCGTTTCTTTCAACGTGACAGTTATGTTATCGAAGATTTATTTGGGCCTCTGCATTACCGGGCGCTGTTTAACTCAATGGTAAGAGCAATGTTACGTGTGAATCGGCTACCCTATCAATACCTGCGGCAGCCTTGTTTTCTCAAATTTTTTATTCAATTTACGTAGTCAAGGCCAAGAGATACATTAACCGTATAATGAAGGGGGGTCATTTCAAATAAGAGTTTCAATATAACGCAATTTACCATCAAATACATATCTATCTATCTATATATATATATATATATATGTGTGTGTACATGTGTATGTGTGTGGGTGTGGGTGTGCGTGTGTGTGTGCGTATGTACGTGTTTATATATGTGTGTGTGTGTGTAAATGTGAAGGTTGAACAATAAGTCTGTATCCTGAGACAAATATTAGCTAAATTCTGATCTGAAATTTCACACTGTAAAATTTTCGATCGACTTGATCTATGGAAAAGCCTATGTTCAAGTGCATTTATATAGAAAAATAAATATCAGTTGAATAAAAAAAAAATGCCTTTACCATCACTAGGTTACCGTTTTATTGACGAATCTCCGTACGTACATACACGGATACACACATACGCCAACTAAATCTAATGCATAAGATAATCCTTTATATAATCAAACATGCAATTCCAGAAAGAAGATGAATCATTAGAGAGAAAAAAACAATTCAAAACATAATAGAAATATAGAATATACATCATTCAAGCTATTACCCCGAGAAATATTTCACGAATCGCCAAAGTGTGACTTCAACAGGAAACCGGTGTAGCGTTCCCTAACTCGCCAAGTTAACGTATTTCAGTCACAGCAAGCTCGCTGGGTTGCAGACCAAGCCTGGAAATTCTCTCACAGAGATAAACAAATACTGCTTGGGCGAACAATAACTTTTTCGGCGCCGAATTCACCCCAAGCGGCCCGCCAGGGATACCGATGCGAGCAGAACATTGCTGTGACCCTACAACAGTCGCTCGTTCGTGTGTGACGATCGTGATTAATCGCCAAGCAGAAAATATTATTTCTGGTGTGGCCTCCGCACGACGCCCCTCCGACCGACGCCTTCGAGTCCTGTACTACTGAACTGTCTATCTGCTGCTTCTGACCATCTTCATTGACATTTCACGCAAATCATTTCATTGTTACTTGTAGGATTCTATGTGGGGTGGAACAATTTCCCAATTAAATACCACCAACCACTGTCGTTAGTATCGCCAGTATTCACTACAAAAATTTTTGGCAGGTACTGCAGTAGACCAAATGGCTCCACAAACTTTCCTAGTGTCCTGTAGTTTCTGGTTTTTCATCTGATTTTGGAAAGGTTCCCAGTGCACCTAACATAAAGCCATCATTCTCATATTTCGCCATTTCTTACTTTTCTCTTTTTTTTCTTTTCCCTTTTTACGCTCGCTTTCACATTCGCCATGATATTTGCCACTATGACCTCACACACTTCCCAACAGATCTCTCCTTCTTTTACGATCATTAAAATTATCTTATTAGATATATTAAGAGAAAAGTGGGGAAGGAACCCAATCATCAATATAACAACTGTTTTGACTCGACCATAAAAGGACTAACAGAATGCATAAAACAAATTCGCGTGAGACAAGGTAACAGCTTAGAACTAAACAGAAAAAAAACGAACAAAGGCTTAATAAAAACCCCATAAAGAATGGAAGCTTGCAAACGATATAAAATGGATAAGGCTGTGCAAAGGGCATCTGCAAAGAGAAAGAGAATCGATATAATAGGACAAAATTTGTTTAATCAAAAACAACAAAATAAAAAGTGTTGTTACTTTACGGAAAGAGACAAGAGAGTAGATCAAGTACGCGCATAAAACTAACTCAAAAGATACATAAAAACGGACATGAATGGATAGGAACAATGATTCACTTGAAATTGTGCAAATGACTTCTTCGAAAATGAAAAAAAAATTCTTCTTCACTTCAAGATTCACTTATGAATACACGTCCAGATGAAAGTCAAATTAAAGACATTTCTGATAGACCAATAAAATCGATCGTTGACAAAGGATGTGAATTATTAATTTTTCGTGGTATTTCATCGAGTTCCTCCTCACTTAATTGCCTCAATCTAGTGAAACGATACGCCATTTTGTTATAATTCGTTTATTTAGAAGATAAGACTTCAGCGTTTGATACTGCACGGCTTACTATTTCACTGAGCAACTTCTGTTTTAAGTTTTACGGTTGATTTTCTTTTCCTGTACACACATGATAACTCCACGATCCGTTTCTGATGGACAAGGTAGACAAGTAGGGATTGAAGGGAGACAAAAAAAATGGATTGAAAAAAAAAAAAGAAAAAAGGAAGAAGAGAATAAGGGAGGAAAGAACTGAACAAACGAAAGAGAGAAAAATGTTAAAGGAGAAAGAAAAAAAAGGAAAAAGAAAGAAAAAGAGGGATAATAAAGAAAGACAGGGTGATAAAAAAGAAGGGAATAAAAGGAAAGTTAAATAACTAAGGGAAGAATAGAGAGAACAAAAAGAAGGGGAAATAACTGACAAAGTAAAAGGTGGAGCAAAAGAAGGGGATAAAAAAGGGGTAACGAAAAAGAAACATAGGAAGAAAGAAATTTATCTTTGAAGAAGGAACAAAAAGAAAGCAAACGTACAATAAAGAAATAGAAAAGAAGAAGGTATTGACTAAGGAGAGAGGAACAAAAAAAAAAAAAGAAAGAAAAAGAGAGGGAAAACTGTAAAAGAGGAAGATAGAATTAAAGAAGAAAGGAGCTAACAAATGAGCGAGAGTAATATTTAAACTGAAGAGAGAAAGAAAGATGCAATATAAGTACAGAAAGGAGAAAAATGAGAAAAAAAGCAAGTGATAAATATAAAATGAAAGTTGAAAAAGAAAAAAGCAAATTAACGAAATGAAAAAAGGGTAAGAAAGAAAAAGAAGGAAGGAAAGAAGTAAGGATAGACGAATGGGGAACGAAATAAAGAAAAGATGGCACAGGAAAAAAGAGGAGGAATGAAAAAGTAGATATAGGCAGAATGGAAGCAGGAGAGGAAGTCTGAAGTAACAAAGAAAGAAGGTGGGGAAAGAAAGAAAAAAAAGGATAACAAAGAATGGAAAAACCTAAACAGAGAATTAAAGAGGAGAATAAAAAGGAAAAAAAACAGGAAGAAAGAAGGAAGACAGAAAAGAAAAGGAGGTGAAAGAAAGAAAGAAGGAAATAAAATGGCCGAAAAAATAATAAGGAAAGACTGGAAAGGAAACAAAGAAGGAAAATACGAGAAGTGAGAATATCTCTAAGCAACGAGAGTTGAGAAAGCAAACAGGTTAAAAAGGAAGCAAACGAAAGAGAAAGTGTAAAGAAAAAAAAAACAACCGAGAAGAAGGGTGAGAGGAAAATAAAACAAAAGAAAGAATGAAAGAAAAAGAAAGAAGATTTTCAAAGAAGCAATTGAAAGATGAAAAAAATATACGCAAGAAAGAAAGCAAAGGAAACAAGAAAGAAAGAAAGAAAGAAAGAAAGAAAGAAAGGAAGGAAGAAAGAAAGAAAGAAAGAAAGACAAAGAAAGAAATAGAGAAGATCACAAAATGAAAAATCATGCACAGAAACATGAATAAAGAAAGAAACAAAGAAGAAAGATAAAAAAAATATAATGATCTTCAAACAACTGGAATTTATAAAAACAAACTATAAGCAAGTAAGAAAGAATCCCAGAAAGAGTGAAAAGAAAAAAAAAAAATAAGATAAAAAAAAATCTGGATATTCTTAATGAAACAACAGAAATATTAAAAAAAAATGTGTGCACAAAAGAAAGAAAGTATGGAATAAAAAAAGTACAAGAGGAAAAGAAAGAGAAAGAGAGAGGGATATATATAAAGACAGAAAAATACGAATATCCTTATAGAAGCAACAGAAACATGAAGAAAATAGAATATACATTCAGAAAAACACAGAGAATGAAGAAAGTGTGAGAAAGGAAGAAAACAAAATGAAAGAAAGCAAGGAATATCTTTTGAGAAAAATTACATATAAAAAAATGTATAGACGCAGGAAAGAAAGTACAGAGAAAAAAAAAGGAAAGTACAATAAATAAAGGAGGAAAGATAGAGGCAGAAACGAAAAGAGAGTAAGGAAGGCAGTAGTATATGACTATGAAAAATACGAATATCTGGAAGTAAGCAACGGCACCAGCAAAGTAAATAACGCTACCGATACATATACTCGTGAAGGCTTAGTGAACAAAAAACAGTTACGTTCAATAGGCAGTTCTGACAAATAAGCCCTGTATTGATCTTTCATTGTTTTTCGCCCACATCGAAGCCAAGAGGGAAAGGTCTGTTTTACGCGAAGTTACTTTGACGCCGGAGCTCAGTTGAGAGGAAAGCAAACAGCGTAGCGGGTTTATCAGCGACAAATACATACATATATATATATATATATATATATATATATATATATATATATATATATATATATATGAAAAAAAGGAGTCAAGGAAAAAAAATGAAAAGATTTATGGATTTGAAGCTGGGATGGCAATGTGAAACTGGTATGTTTTTTTAATTGGCGGTTTCGAGTCATCTTTCTTCTTTGTGCTGAAGCAGCCGGGCGACGCGTACCGCTATTGGCACGTGCGCACACGAAAATCAAGATTCGCCATTTTTGTATCACTGGCCTACAAGTCGGTACAACAAACTCATGCCTTTTAATGTGTTTACATTGCTTTGTTTTGCACTAACTTTACAATCATAGTATCTCTCTACGACCACCCTCCCGAACCGACTCGCTTTCTTTCAACTACATATGCTTATATATATATATATATATATATATATATATATATATATATATATATATATATATATATATATATATGAGTAATCAATTTATGAGCCTACAATGTACTTTTCGTCTTTGTATGTGAAAAAAGCTATGGAAATGGACAACGAGTCTTTCTATGGTACAAAATCGAATTTCCATCGAAGCGATGCTGAAAACGTGAAACTATAAAAATAAGTCCAGCGTGATTACAAGATTTTACAGACTTATATTTTTTTAATCCAATACATGATAACTCTCCCTTAAAACGTAAATTCTTTTCCAATTTTATTCATTTTATTAGATGATTATAAATGATTTTTGCTGCTATTTACCTTCCTCTTAGTTGCGATAAAAAACAACAACAATTAATAATGGGTTGGATAGAACCAAAAATTAATAATAATTATTAACTTTTTTTTTATCTGATTATACTTATCCAGTAATGTTCTTAATTGTGTAAAATGTGTTTTTCACGATGGAGACATTATCATTAAAATACATTTCGAATTGTACGGATGGTGTTTCTCTTTCGAATGAATTTGATGTTCTTGATAAATTCATCTCCCTTTCCGATAATTTGCTCAGCTTGGTTTATCGTAGCATTTTTTGAAAAATGAATTGGGTTATTCTCTCTCCCTCTTTTTTTTTCTTTTCGTTTCTTTCTTTTTTTTTTTTTTTGATACTTCATCAAACTACATTCATTGAGTTATAGAATCTTTGTGGCAAGCAAGAATCCAAATCGAACCGCTAAACTCATTTCCTATCCCGACCCAAGTTTCAGTAGCCGAGTAATAAGAGCGGTTGTGCGGTAAACGAGTCATACTCCAGCATAGAGGGTCATGAGTTAGATTGAAACCTGAAATTTATTCTTATTCTTCTCCGAACTTTACTCTTGATTCATTCATCAACTGCTGCAGGGAAACCAGCCTGATTTTTAGTTGCTATAAAAAGCAACATTAATTAAGATGATGGTAAATAGTTGCAAATAATGATAATAATCATCTTCATCATAATATTCATTGAGCTGTTTGCTCCACTTCAAAGGAGATGAATTTTATCAGTCTATGTGATGATGCGTTTATGTCTCACAAGGTGAAAGGACTTTTTACCTCTTTCCCTACCATCATTGTCTTCGTTCCAGCTTTCTTAGCACAGCAGTTTGTTTTCCATCGGGTCATATAATTTTATCCAGTACGTTCTGTATTTCAGAATATCAGAGAGTTCTTTTCATCGAACGAATAACTTATACAGTTATATTACACAATCATATGCAGACAACACGCTCTCTTATTAAGTTGTGCTTTTATATTCTTAAACGCAACTTAATGTATTCATCTCTTGGTAATAAATTATGTCAAGAATAACATTTATTAAGAAGATTGTTTAGAGGTCATCGGTTGAGTAGAAATTGTGATAATGGAGGAGAGGGTCGAGTATTAAAATGATTTTAGTGTTTCTTCTATTGCTGCAAGTAATAACGGTGGTTATAGCATTGTGGAATTGTGCCAAATTGCCTCTGGAAATGAAGGAAAGCCCAATGAAATTGCCGGCGTATTATTTTGAGTCCAGTAGCACTGGCACCGTTGAAAATTGCCGATTCTAAGACAACGATTATCAATGAATCATATAATCATACATAGGCGACCATCCGTTTTTAATATACACAGGAACTTACGAACAAAAGCCCGCAAATACACACACATGTATATATGTATATATATATATATATATATATAATATTTTTATTGGATTATATATCCATTGATTGGTAATATAATTGTTTGCGTTGAGAAACAGTTAGAGCAGATATAGACGCTGAATCAACCAAATGGGAATTTGGAGTCAAAGCAGTCATTTTTGCCTTTGTAATAGCGGCGGGGACTGATTAGCTCAATGGTAAGAGCAACGCTAAGTTGAAGCAATTGCCTTATTGGTCGCAGGTTTGATTCCTCTAGTGGCCCCATCTTTCTCAATTATTTATCTTATTTACGCTGTCTAGGCCAAATGGTACATCCACCGTGTAGCGAGATCATTTTTAATTGTGTTTCAATTATAACGCATTAATGATAATTTCTTCAGGATTAGATACCCATTTCTTAATGATACATTGACACATGTATACATATATGAATAATATATGTATATGCAGTACACACACACACACACACACACACACACATATATATATATATATATATATATATATATAGTCATATATCAGACATGTAAATGAAGATAAATCATACGTAAGCTATCCTCAACCTTGAATACATGAAAAAAAAATGAAAGGGAAATATATATATATATATATATACATATATATATATATATATATATATATATATATATATATATATGTTTTTATTGTAGATGTGACATGAACCGAGAGAATGTTGATGAAAGTGACGATTGGTAAGTGAAGAGAAAAAACCGCACATGAAAGCAGGTGTTGCAGCCCATTTTATTTTATCATCATGAGGGTATATTTTGCGGCATTTCGACGGGTACCAGTCGTCTTTTTGAGACAAAAACTTGGAGCGTTACAGAGGAAATCTTGCTGCTTACATATTCGGGGTTGAGGATAGAATGGAAATAAAACTGTCTTGCTTGGTTGTTCAGTGGGAGTGTTACACAGAAATGTCCCCATTTCTTTTCTCAACCCCTAATTGTCAGGATAAGCCCCCCCCCCCCCAACGATCAAAAACCAGATTTTTCCCCCATATCACAACAAGCATTTTTTTAAAGGAGTCTCCTGGAGTACTAATGTAAATTATCAAGTCAAAACAGTGAGGAACACCAAAACAAACGAACATACCTATACAAATAAACACATAAACAGACACACGCCCATGTAAAAAAAAAAACTATTAGAAGCCTTTGCTATCTCTGATGCCTACGGCTGTTCAATCGATTTGAATGAAGCTAAAATGAATTTTGCAACAATCAGCATATTTTATGAACAACAAATATGTTTTGGCTTGTCAGGCCATCATCAAGGTCCAGTCGACAAATGATTAACAAAAATACACGAAATTGAAAAAAAAGAATATTTTTGCTGGAACTTGCTGCGTTCTGTCTAAAATGGCGACATAATGAATTATCTAGAGTCCAAACACTTTTTTGAATGATTATGACTCTTTCCTGAATTACGGAATTCCTTATTTTCTAATTTTACATATTCCTGAAACTTCCTAGGATTTAGAGTGAAGTGCTATAATGATAAATGGTAAAAATTTTAAGTTTGGCAACCTACGATTTAGTTTTACTGACTTCTTTATTATTGCAGGTAGATGAATCGTTTTTGGGAATTCCCAGAAATGTGTTTTTGCTAGTCTAATTAATTGTTTTCATTATTTTTAAACATGAGGATCGACCTATGTACAAGATATATTGTGATTTACTAATTTCTCTTCTCCTAATCGAGGGCCGACTTGTTCTTGAAATTGAATTATACGTACGACAATATATTTGATCAGAAAGTACTGGCTCCGCAACGCCCATGATAGAGAAGTATGAGGAACCCCGGGGAAGGTCAATGTCCAACGACGGACGTTGAAAGACTGATGATGACGACGATGATGATGATATATTTGTTGATGGTTTCCCAGATCGACTGTTTAAACTGATAATTCTGACTCATCGACTCTTACTTTGTTGGACATTAGGGGGGAAAGTACAGTGAAATGTGTTTTATGGGTCTTGAAAAGGTGTTTTATCAGTTTAACTTGTTCTATTATTGTTAGAAAAAAAACCGAGTCCAATCGATTTATTAATGATCTACTAAAAACTCAAATGCTGATCAAACTATATAACCAATTTTCATACGAGTATATACGGTATTCACAAAATTTCCCAACACATATCAACTCATGGACACACGTCTATGAATATAGAGAGAAAGCTTTTTGTGGTACAGTAGTTTAGCAAATTAGTTTTTTAGATTCATACAAATAAGTTCGATCCCCCCGACAGATGTGTAAAAGCTACAGCTCATGAGACAGTCCTGCAAATCCTTTTTATAAGCTGCTTCTTTATACCTAACCTAGATAAGCTTTGTAATTATATTCTTACAAAGTATTACAGATGAAACGTAAACCCAATGATGCATTCACAAACGCTTGAAAAACTATATATCTATCTATATCTATATATCTATCTATCTATCTATATATATATATTAATAATTGAGTCAGCTGTTTCTTGTATTATAAGTCTTCAGTGTGGCTATAGAGTACCCATAATCCACCCAGTACCACGATGTAAGATCGAAACCTTCGCTTACAACTCAGAGGCTTGCATTTCACCCCTGTCCTACGCAGAACTGGACGATCAGTAAGGCTGAATTCGAGCGATATATTTACTTATTCACAATTCCCTATCCACCAGAGTGCTCTATTCCAGAGTTTGAAGGGCATTGCCTGATAACTTATAATGAACGAGTTTCCTTACTTGAAGAGTGCTCAACCCTGAATAAGGGATCATTAATAATAATAATAATAATAATAATAATAATATGTATATATATATATATATATATATATATATATATATATATATATATATATATATATATATATATATATATATATATATTACTTGCACGTGCTCTAACGTACATCTAAGAATTATTTATACTTATATACGATGATTAATCGAAGACGGCCCCCTTTAATAAGTCCCTTTAGAAAAGAATCTCTAAAAGAGCGGTGATGGTAAATGTATCTGATTGGGTGAATGCCAAGGTTTTTGGCATATATCACTTTCTCTTTAAAAACAGATCAGATTCTACAGCCTGTATGGTAATTTCGGGTAGAAATGTGTCAGTGTCAAATGATATACGCCGATATCTCCTCTTGCTTTCAAAATGGGCTTTATTGGTGTAGATTGCTGGCCTTTCCCACCAATGCAGCACACGATTTCCAAATAAGGAAGGCAGAAAAACGACATTTTATGGCCGGACACACTTATAATTGCGTTCCAAAAGAATTGCAGAGAGAGAGAGAGAGAGAGAGAGAGAGAGAGAGAGAGAGAGAGCGAGAGAGAGAGAGAGAGAGAGATATGGGAAATTAAATGTAAATACAGTATTTATATATGTCTGTGTGTACGTGTGTGTGCACTAACCAGCTAAAATCAGATATATATATATCATCAGTCTTTCAACGTCCGTCATTGGACATAGACTCCCAAGGATTCAAAAATCCACACTTCTTTATCATGAACTTTGCAGAGCCAGTACTTTCTGAATTTGTCAAGCTCGTCTCTCCATCTAATACTTTGCCAGCCTCGGTTGCGCATGGGATCTCGGGGGATCCATGTCAAGAGTCGCAGTGTTCATTCTTGCAACATGACCAGCCCACTTAAATCAAATTGGCATGTTTAGAGAGTGGGACATGCTTTCCGTCCATATACGTATACATTTATGTGTTTATATATGCAATCTTTAATGGGTTCAGAGATAAGGTTAACTAATCCCCTCAAGGGGTCAACAGGATACTTTTTCCCCTTTCAATCTCTTCTCTCTGATATATATATATATATATATATATATATATATATATATATATATATATATATATATAAATGAGGTGTCTGATTATCCGTTACACTATGAAATACCCTAAAAACGGGTGCAGCCTAACCAAATTTGCAAAACTTTAAAGACAGGGTGAGTTTTTGAGAAGGAATTTTTGAGACTTTAGATGAGAAATAATTTGCACTTTTCCGGTGTCAAAAATGAAGGGATACCTTTTCACGGTTTAATGAGTCAAAAGTGTGGGGAAACTTTTCCCTGCACAGTTGATGGGGTCAGGCGGAAAGGGAGAATTATCCTCCTTTTAAGGAGTGAGTATTAATGGGCACCTCCCTCCCTGGATAGTTCAAAAGTGAAAGGATATTTTTCCCCTTAAAAAGGTCAAAACTGCAGGTAAAAATTTAGTTTCACCTTCGAGCGGTCAGAAGTGAAGGGAAGCTTTTTCCCTGAAAAAGGGTCAAAAAAGAAGGGGAAGACTTTTTTTAATCGTCTAAAAGTTTTACTAATTTTTTCACCTGCAATATTTATCCGGCATCGACAGGTATTTTAACTATCTACATAAAAATAATTATTTAGTTGGGGTTTCTGTATTCAATGTAACAATAATACCTTAATTTCCGTCTTATATTGATACTTTGTTATTTTACATGTTTATATATAAATATATAAGTGTCTAAAGGTGAATGACCCAAGCACCCACCTCAGGGTGCTTTATGGATAGTAGTTCACCTACTGCATCTCTGCTGATATTATACGATAAATAATCTCACTAAATATCGGTGGGTCCCTTAAAGTAACCAAACTTCCTAGGTCCCAAAATCTTTGGCTAGTGGGGGAACACACAGACACACACACATAAATACATATATATATATATATATATCTATATTTATATTATATATATATATATATATATATATATATATATATATATATATATATATATATATATGTATATGTATATGTATATATGTGTGTGTGTGTGTGTGTGTCAAAAAGAGTCAAAAATGCACTAAAAAAACAATGTTAGCCTTTTTATATGGCCATTTTTAATTGATTTCCATTCAATTTAATTCAATTTGATTTTAATTAAAAATGGCAATAAAATGCTAAAGATTGGCTAAAATCGCTGAAGAATAGTGCTAAAAATAGCGATAGTTTTGCATTTTCGCGCTCTGAAAACATCATATTGTCACCCCACTGATGGTTTCATCCAGGTTTTATCTTATATATATATATATATATATGTATATATATATATATACATATATACATATATATATATATATATATATATATATATATATATATATATATATATATATATATGCGTAATCAGAATTTGCCGTGCGTTTCTGAGTTGTCCCCGTTTCCCAAGTCCAAGAACAACCCCACGAATAGGCGAAAAAAATGATTGTTCAGTTTACATCAGTCAAATGGTGTGAACAGTCACTAAAAACTTATTGAAGCACTATCAGGAAAAACGTTAGATATGGAAAGAGTGATTATTTGAAAGAGAAAACGAATCCGATGGCATCACCAAAGATTAATTAGTTCGCGAACTCGTCTAGGATTTCTTTTCTACTGCCGTAAATCCAAACCCAACCCCTTTTTGACCTGCGATCGGTTCCCGCTTCTAATTTTTCAAGTGGGGTGCAAGAAGATACATTTTCTAGGGTATGGGCGGGGGAGATATATTTAGAATACATCTTAGTAGCAACCCTGTTACCAGTGAATAATAATATAGACTTTATACTGGGGAAATTAATCTGCACTTGCATAAAAACCATCGTACGAGACCATCATCCTTTATTGACCAAGCGGTTCCAACTTTTAAAGCCCGTTGCCTTCGGTGAGAGAGGTTTATTCAGCAGATGCTCATGCGGCCAGCCACTGCGGGCTTGTGCCAGACTAAGGTGAGTTTGGTGTATTGCATTAATAATTACATGCATGCACTAAAATGAACACACACAAACACTCACGAAAGAGCATACAGATTCTTTATAAGTATACCTATATTTTCTAAAGATCTTTTGGGAATCTCTTTTGATTGGTTTAATATCAACCTCTAGATTCTGCAGAATCTAAATGTTTTTTTTTCTTATTCTGTATTCGATTTTTTTCTTCCAGTGAGGAACGCCAATGATGTCGTAAATAGAATTTATTCCGACCACGCTCATTCTTTTTGTATGATTCCAAATTTTTAAGCTACGGTTGTTTCATTATTGACTGTGATGGTGAGTTTCATTTGTTTGAAATATTTATTTTTGTTCTGAATGTTTTACGATTTAATATTTTCGCTGTAATTCGAGAATATTAACTTGAAGAAACCTTGACAAATCCTCTTGCCCTCTGCAATTAAAACCTTGCTTCAAACACAATTATCTCCAAATTTCATTATTTCCTGACAACACAATATAATTAAAATTGCTCATATAAATGAATATATAATACTGCAAATGTGGTTAGTCATTCAATAGTAACCGTCACGTAATCAATGTCTCTTGGCAGCAGGCCGCGTTGAACATGATCAATTAAAAAATTCGAGATGACGTGATGAATAAATTATCAAAAAATAAATAAAAAGTTACTTTTCTCGTCTTTTATTCGACTGTGATCACTAAAACGTTTAGATTAAAAAATGCCAATGCTGCTGGATACAAACTAGTGATTACTTTAGCATATACTTACATTGCAAATTGAACCCAGCCAGCCAGCCAGCCAGCCAGCCTGTCAGACTAACTTGAAAACTGGAGAAATCTATGTTGACAGTTTTGGTTTACGGTTTCTATCACGCGTGAACATTCATACTCATGTGTATGTATGTAAGTAACTTCTACATACGTAACATTTACTTATATATGTTTGAATAATACAAATAAGTTTGTGAGTTTTCATATCGTAGAAAAATTTCATGAATTTACCAAAAAAAAAATTGCTTTGGCGTTGTTTTATTATTTTTGGAATTCTCAAAGAACTGAATATCGTTGATTAACTTTTATTTGGAAATCAAAGATCAGAACGCATTCTCCATTTTTCACGCTCCTAAGAAAGCTAATAGAATCCTTGAAATCTGAACTTATCTGCAATAAATCCTAAATCAAAGATGAAACATCCGTGATGCCAAAATTAAACACAATTCTTCACCTTTATTTCATTCTGGTCAAATTAATATAATTGACATTCAATCTTCCACGCGTAATTTGAACAAATTTGAATTCATAGATTCGTCTAATTATTCGGCAGCAAAATTATTTTCAGTTCACAAACGACAAAGCAAATAATTAAATGAAGCTATACGTGTTAGATTACAATTGGATTGTTAGCTTACCGTTTAGGTTTATAGTTCGTAAATATAAGAGTTTTTTTATCTTCTATCTTTCTCAATGCTTTTCATTCCAACGAAATACAGGGTTCTGATTCCGAGCCAATTCCTCACAATCATTTCAAAGAGAGCAATCAAGAATAATGAATCTGCCTATTCTGGTTTATGATTTAAAAATAAACAATGAATTAGTGTCTATGTGTGAATGTGTATGTGTGCGTATTTATGTGCGAGTATTTATTCATGAGATGCCACTAAGAAGAACAAACAATCTGTTCATTTGTCAAGTTCAGTAACATTTCCGGTATTCTGCCGTATATTTCACTCATTTTTCGAAATCACTCAAAAAAAAAAACAACAACAAAAAAAACAACAACAACAACAAAAAAAAACATTTTCTATTAACTTTTCTTTCTCTTGGGAAGCAATTTCATGCCTTGTGAGTAGCACCTCATATACCTGCGTGTGTGTGTATATATATATATATATATATATATATATATATATATATATATATATATATATATATATATATATATAATTAATAACTGTGTCATCCACAGACAGCTATATCATTGTATTACAACTCTTCAGTGTGGCTATAGACGATCCAATATCCCTTTCAGTACCTTGAGGTTGGATCGAAACATATATATATATATATATATTATAACCTAGAGGTAATTATCAACATTCTCCTGTGTACATAAAGAAAGTTTTCTACATATTTGCTCACTGAGGTGAAAATTCTAAGATATTCTATAATTTTCTAATCAACTTAAATTCATAAAGTGACAAAAAATTATTTTTTGTTATCTTTAATATGAATTGACTAAAATCATAGAGAGTGTTGAACCCCACTTATATATATTTTATTGTATTATCTGAAATTGTAGCTTTTTGGAAACCTTTTGTACAAAAGAACGGAATTTATAACAATTGTAAAATTGACTGCCGCTGTTCTTTTTTGGTATGTAAAAAAATACTGATTCAATGTTAATAGAGATATCATTCGGTAGTATTGAAAGTATTTTAGTCCTTAATAGCAATTTGGCCAGCCCCCAAAATAGCGGCTTATAATCAAGTACGATTTTACAATAGGACATAATGCTGCCCAAGGTGCTTGTTATATCAACAAAGCATTAGGAATTAACTCTATTACAATGCAAAATTTTCAATGTTAGTTCAATAGTTTCAAGTCTTAAAGTATAAATGCCAATAATAAACCTTGACGGGGGCCCAAATCTGATCTTAGTGATGAAGAATCATCGATAACCGTGGCTAACGACTCACTAACAAAGCAAACAATGATTCAAGCTCTTTCTGGAGATTTAAGGACTGCAACAGTGATCATGTCACGCTTAGTGGTCACAAATTCATTACTGTTTCTTCATTATTGAATATTTTATTACGGATAGTTTAAGTTAATTTCTTTAAAAATGTCTCCTGAACTAAATAAAATGCTGTATAACAGTGCTAGACTAAAAATCTCTCTGCTGAGTGTGCCTAACCTTGGAGAGTTTGGGCCATAATGTCGTACAGAATCGTTCATATTCACCCGGCATTTATCCTACATTTTTGTTATGTTTACATTCGTTACAAAGCATTCAATTATAAGGAAGCAATTATTCGTGTAAATCCTTAATTTAGGACCACCAAACCTGAAGAATTCGATAGAGACGGCATATCAAAATTAGAGGGTATTTTCATTTAGAAGTGTCATTTGGATTGAATATTTACCTTTTTTGTTTATATCATCCAATATCTTATTATTCGAAAATTATACTATGTATATAATATACTTGTACCAAACATGATGGAAATAGTTTAAAACTACCATTACAACTATTACCACTAATAATAATAATGATGATAATAATGATGAGGATGATGAGGATTCAGCCATGCAGACAAATGGTATCAGCATCAACAGGAGACAGCCCTAAAATATAAAAGCCGTAAATTACTCTGGGATTTTGGTGTACAAACTGACAACCCTATCCGAGCAAGAAGACCAGACCTGGTATTCGTGGACAAGGAAAGGAGAACTTACCAAACAATAGACGTTGTCGTGATTGCCGACTACAGAGTAAATGCGAAAGAGAGTGAAAAGCTTAGGAAAAAAAACAGGCTTGGGAACTGTTAAAGGTGTGGAATATGAAAGTCAGGGCAGTACCCGTAATTGTTGGTGGACTCTGAATCGTGCAAAAGACACAGAAACAAGACTGGAGGAATTTGGGATAAGAGAAAGGATTGAGACTATTCACACCACAGTACAACAGGGCACAACACGAATACTGAGAATACGGCTGAAAATATTAGATCTACGACCCCCAGTTGTTAGCAGAGACCTAACAGCCAAGATAAAGGTGTGATGGGGACGACGCAAACCACAGCGCTGCTGTGATAAGTGAAGATGGTATAAGAGGAGGGCTGGAAACCTTACTGACCCTCATGTTTTACGCGATAGCCACCAGGCAACCGGTGAAAAACCGTTATCCACAGAACTGCTACGGACTGAAAGGGTGTGTCGAGGAGGTTTCGAGACTTGAGGTGACTTGCTGTCATTCGGTCTCTAGCAGTGACTACCAGGCAACTGGTGTGCAAATGTAAATGCAAGCAAGGGAGTTAAGGAAAATGTGGAACATGAAAACCAGGGTAGTACCGGTCATAGTGGGCGCACTAGGAACTGTCCCCCAAACGCTGAGGGAGAGACTGGAGGAGATCGGGATTAGGGGGAGGATAGAGACCGTACAGACCACAGCGCTACTTGGAACTGCACGGATACTGAGGAAGGTGCTAGAGATATAAGTACTGCAACGAATAGTAGCTCTGTCATGATATGCGAAAGAGGGAGGAGACGTTAGCTGAGGACCTGAGGAGACTTATTGTCACTCAGCCTTCAGCGATAACCACTGGGCAACCGGTGTGAAACTGTAAATCGTAGAATTACTGCGACCTATGAGTACTAGGAGAGGAGGGCTGGAGACTTGAGGAGACTTGCTGTCACTCAAACTCCAGCGGTTACCACCAGGCAACTGGTGTGAGATTCCATAATAATAATAATAATAATAATAATAATAATAATATACAAATAAAGATGATGGCGTATCAAGTGATCAGGGAAGATAAGCAATGACTATATGGTTATATTTGATGATTGCAACTGTAAGGATCCATAATCTAATCAATAACTCAACTAATGTGTTTAGACAGCTTTCTGGAGGGAAAATGATTCGAGTCTCGTCAGAGGCTTATTTTTAATTTCCAATCCACGTTGAGCTCAAGCAACCGTAGAATAGAGGTTCGGTAGTTGAGATACTAAGTGATTGAAACTGAGATCAAAGAAATACAAGTCGAAAAATTGATAATAATTATGTCGGTACTTTTTGGAAAAAAATCAATCGTGTATCGTACTCTACCGACACTGCAGTCGACTTTTTCATCACGTACTATTAATCTAAAAGAAGAGGATTTTTCTTGGCACTGATTCGATCACAAATATACAGATATGTACCAATTAGCATCAAGAATTCTACAAGTATTCCACACTTTTGAATTGGATGTCTCAATATATTGACATTAAACTTGAGCCCTTTACCCTGATCAGTTTATCTTAAAACGAGGATTTTTCGCTGCACTCGTTCTATAACGATAATAAAGGAACTAGTCATTCCACTTCGTGTATTATCTACTGCTATTTAGTGTTGCCTCCATATCAAGTTATTCTTTTTAAATTGTTGGAATGATAATTCTACACAAACCAGTATATACATACGTACAAAAACATACGTACATATGTGTACGCATATATACATGCACACAAACTTAAAAATATACAAATATACATATACATGCATATACATATATATACACAAATAATTGTATACGACTGTACATACACACATATACACACGTACATACACACAGGCATACATTAACTCATATATACATATACAGACATTGATAAAAATACACACTCATGCCAACACTCATACATACACATATACATCGAACACGCGTACTTATATATACTCATACACACATTCATCCACAAACTCATAAATACACCTGCATAAATGCACACACATGCGTACGCACTTGTATACACATTCATAAGTACAAACAGACGTGCGTAGAATCATGCACACACGCAAATTCAAAAACTATGCCAGAAGCAAATATATTCAAATTTACCGAATCAGCACGTTTCACTCATGGCAGCATTATTTTGTTATGTCACGTAACAACGGATTTTATCATGATGAGACTTTATTATATAATTGTTATGAAAAAAAAATTCGTGGAATGAAATAATCTTTTGAGCCATTATCAAACCGTTCCCGAGTCGCAAGAAGAAAAGGCGAATAATTACAAGGTGTAAACGTCAAGATTTTTAGCAGCTCTTAAAGAAGGAAAAGTATTTGCATTAAAAGGAGGGGAAAAAAATATCAAATATTCAATTTATTTATTTCATTTTATTAGATTAAGTATTGCAAATCATTATTATTAATTTTCTTTTTTACTTCCATTTACCTTCAATTCAATTTTTTGTTACATTTTATTGCCTGATGTTTAGCTGATTTAAAAAGCAACAAAGGCTTGACATGAACGTTAATATCAGAAAGAAAAAATTTGAATAATGATCATCGAATGTTTTTCGTCTTGCAAGTAAGAATGTTTCTGGTGAGAAGAGGAGAGAATTGAAAATTGCTACACTATGTATGAATTGTTATTCAATTTTCTGATAACAGAATTATTAAGTGCTATTATTTAGCAATGACCACCGGGCAACCGGTGTGAAACTGTAAATCGCAGAATTACTGCGACCTATGAGTACTAGGAGAGGAGGGCTGGAGACTTGAGGAGACTTGCTATCACTCAAACTTCAGCGGTAACCACCAGGCAACTGGTGTGAGATTGCAAATAATGATAATAATAAGAATAAATTCTAGACAAAAAAAGGAACTGCACGGATACTGAGGAAAGTGCTAGAAATATAAGGACTGCAACGCTAACTGTCAATAGTGACCCAACAGAGGAAGGGAAATGAAAGTGGAAACTCAAATTGTAGCACTGACAAGATAGGCGAAAGAGAGAGATGTTGGCTGACGACCTGAGGAGACTTATTGTCACTCAGCCTTCAGCGATGACCACCGGGCAACCGGTGTGAAACTGTAAATCGCAGAATTACAGCGACCTATGAGTACTAGGAGAGGAGGGCAGGAGAGTTGAGGAGACTTGCTGTCACTCAAACTTCAGCGGTAAAACAATAAAGTAGGAAACAATAGAACAGTACAGCAAGCAAGAAAAGAAAGATGGGAAGGGAAAAAATTGTACGGCGAGTTTAAAAGGCAGATACAAGATATAACAGACGAGAAATCATGGACGTGGTTACGAAAGGGGAACCTTAAGAGAGAAACAGAATCGCTCATCATGGCAGCCCAAAACAAAAGCATAAGGATAAACTACATAAAAGCAAAAATCGACAGAACACAGACAAACAGCAAATGCCGCATGTGCGGTGAAAGAGATGAGACGGTAAACCACATAACTAGTGAATGTAGTCAACTCGCCCAGAAGGAGTATAAGCATAGACACGATAGAGTAGCAACGATGATACACTGGGAACTAAGCAAACAAATGGGATTCAACCATGTGAAAAAGTGGTATCAGCACAAGCCAGAGGCAGTCTTGGAGAATGACAACCACAAACTACTGTGGGACTTTGACATCCAAACTGACCACCTCATCCAGGCAAGAAGGCCGGACTTAGTAATAGTAGACAAAAAAAGGAAGGCCTGCCAAATAGTAGACGTTGCTCCACCTGCAGACCATAGAGTAAAAAAGAAGGAGGGTGAAAAGAGGGAAAAATACCAGGACCTAGCAAGGGAGTTAAGAAAAATGTGGAACATGAGAACCAGGGTAGTACCGGTCATAGTGGGCGCACTAGGAACTGTCCCCAAAACGTTGAGGGAGAGACTGGAGGAGATCGGGATTAGGAGGAGGATAGAGACCGTACAGACCACAGCACTACTGGGAACTGCACGGATACTGAGGGAGGTGCTAGAGATATAAGTACTGCAACGAATTGTAGCTCTGTCATGATATGCGAAAGAGAGGAGACGTTAGCTGAAGACCTGAGGAGACTTATTGTCACTCAGCCCTCAGCGATAACCACTGGGCAACCGGTGTGAAACTGTAAATCGTAGAATTACTGCGACCTATGATTACTAGGGGAGGAGGACTGGAGACTTGAGGAGACTTGCTATCACTCAAACTCCAGCGGTTACCGCCAGGCAACTGGTGTGAGATTCCAAATAATAATAATAATAATAATAATAATAATAATAATAATAATAATAATAATAATAATAATATGCACAAACCAGAATCTGTCCGAGAGAATGAAACACACAAATTCTCGGGGACTTCGAAATTCAAACACATCAACCAAACAACCCCATAAGACCAGATCTTGTGGTTGTGCACAAGGAAAGAAGAACGTGTCAGATACTGGGGAAAGTCCTGGAGAAATGGGGAGACTAGCTGTCTCTTGATCACCAGATTGTGAATATTGCTGTTCTCGCACACCATAAGTAAGTGACAGTTGCACCAATAGTGATCGGAGCCCTGGAAACAGCCTCCAAGAACCTCGAAGAACTAGAAATTCATGGAAGAGCTAAGGTTACTCAGAGGACAGTAGTACTGAAGTAGGATAGAATACTGGGGGGAGTTCTGGAGAAATGGGGAGTCTTGCTGTCGCTTGATCACCAATGTTTTCCCTCAGTCACTGCTAAATACTAAAAGTTACAGTCGTAATTACTCTTGTCTGCTCAAATTTTGTCCTCCTTTTCAATTCATCAAAATATGGTTTTTATTTGTGTTTATTCCCATATTTCAATTTGTTTGAAGTAAATCAAACAGTGAACCAAAGTGAACGTTCAGTAAGAAGTGCCGACTATTTTTTATAAACTACTGCTAATTCATTTCCAATTTTCATTAACACTAGTGAAAATTCGGAACCATACCAAAGACGCTGAAAACACGAATGGAGGAACCGGGGATAAGAGTAAGGATTGCGACTGTACGGACCATGGAACGACTGGGGCACTGCACAAATACTGAGGAGAGTGCTGGAAATATGAGATCTACGATCTGCAGCTGGTAGCAATGGCCTAACAGCCAAGAAAAAGGCATGTGAGGGTGGCTCAAATGACAGCACTCCTGCAACAGGCGAGGACGATATGAGATGAGGTTTGGAGACCTGAGGAGACTTGCTGTCACTCCACCTCCAGCAATAATAATGTGAGGACTCTGAGAGAAGGGCTGAAGACCTAAGAAGACTTACTGTGACTCAGACTATGCTTGTAAGTTCTTAGAACGTAGGGATATGATTCCAGAGATATAACTGTATGTATCAGCCCAGAATTTATATTTGAGATCAATGCATGATGTTCGATATCCTAGCCAATATAGGTGAAGATCAACCGATTGATTTCTGAATTATGAATTTGAAAATGAATAGCTGCGCACGGGAGATAACTGCAAAAAGTAATTGGAGAGATTAACCCCTAAAAAGTAAAATAGAATTCAACCAACTTTTGACCCCGAAAAGAGAAAAAATTTGCCCTTCATTTTGATCCCTGGAAAGTGAAAAAATGTCCCCTCTCCGATTTGTTCCCTAAAAAGGAATGCGAATTCCCATTACTATTGTCCCCTTGAAGTGAAAAAATGTTCCTTCCACTTTTTACCAAAAAAATAGATAAATTACCCTTACTTTCGAAAAAATTACCTTTTGTTTTGACCCCCACCTCAGAAAAAAAAATTCTTCCAATATTCAATGGAAACATTAAAAAAAATTAAAGCGTTATTAGAATAAGGTGAAAAGAAACACCCCCCCCCCCCCCAAAAAAAAACAAGCAACTATAAAAAAAAGCTATCAGAGTATGGTTCTGGATAAAAAAAAATCGACTTCCCCGAAAAGTATAGTCCGAGCAAAACATTCTCTGATGATGTCATATATGTACAACTTTTCGACGTTATACTCCATGGACACAATATTAATTTTGGGATGTTTCATCATTTGTCCTCATTTTCGTTCTAACCTTTCTCTTCTACCATTCTTTCTTAACCATGGAAGCGGACTAATCCATGCTTACTTTGAAGGGATGACAGGGCGTTACGTACATTGTCGGCAGCGTATTAATCAGTAGGAGGAAATAATAGCGTAATAACATAACATAGATTATTATCTATTTAATTATTGAGGATCAGAGTTTTGCATGTTATCCTACGGTAATTATTATTATCTTTCTTGTTATGACAGTTTTCCTGTATCTATATTTCTCTATATGTAACCATAACTCAGAAAGAACATTGCTTCGTAGGCGAATTCATTTTAGCCCTTCATTTTCAGAAAGAAAATAAGTAATTCCAGGTGATTTGAAATACAACTGCAATGTAGAATTGGACCTTGAGTGTATGTCATGTCAGTCATGCAGTTATGGGAGAGAGGAGTGCCCACTTTCTCCTCCATAAAACATCGTGATATATCTTTGATGACACTATTTGTCTAGATATGTGTATAAATGACTGAGTGCAAGAAATGTTGATTCATAACTTTCGAAAGGAAAGCAATGCTCAGCAAACACAAGCAGCTTCAAACAAAATTGAGACTCAGTTTACCAACTCCATTTTCTGTGCCAATTACGTTTCGCTAAATTGCACCAATGATAATTTGTTCGACGTACAAATAAATTGATACCTGTGATCAGACGATCGAAAGTCCTTAGAAACCTGAACAGACTAAAAGGTAAGATCAGCAATAAATAGACAAGATTAGGCTAAGATAGAGAGATAAGGTGGGATGTTATAGTTATGATATCTTGACGGGACAGAGGAAAGAAAAGGGCCAATTACAGTATAGCCACTCACTGTCATGGGTAGAATTAAACTGTTGCAGTTTGAAGTTACTTGGTTACTCTTCTTGGACACTTCTAGTGTAATCACTTTCATTTTCATAGTATGCTGAATTATTGTGACCCTGTGCATGACTAAGGTGAGCTAACTAAATATCTATAGACATACATTTCTATATATACATACATAAGGCATCTACCATGAAACAAGTGTTTAGCAAGCTGGTCTAGCATACAATCTCTAACCAAGTGTCACACTGTGCAAGACAGCATAAACATCTACTTTTACATCTATATACGTAAATATCGGCATATGCGTTTACCCAACGTTATATATATATATATATATATATATATATATATATATATATATTATTGTTTCATCTAAAGACAGCTGTTTCGTTGTATTGCATCTCTTCAGTGTGGCTAGAGACTATCCATTATCCCATCCACTACCACGAAGCAGGATCGACGCTGACATCCTACCTCTGCCCCACGGACCTGGACGGTCATCAAGGTTGAATCTAAGTGATATATTTATTCACACATATATTCCTCATCCACCAGAACTTTGCTTTTTATTCCTACGGTCTTTGGTGGGGGGTACTTTATCGTTGATCATTACTTTGGTATTCTCTCTATTCATCTTCAATCTTACTTTCTTACTTTCCTTATTTGGATCACTCAACATGTTCTGTGAATCTTCCTATGCTTCTGGCGTCAGGGAAACGTTATCATCGAATCTCAAGTGGTTTACATATATATATATATATATATATATATATATATATATATATATATATATATATATATATATATATATATATACATATATATATATATATATATATATATATACGTATATAATTCCTCCTAGTCAGTCTTCCAAAAGGTGACGTTGTATCCCCTTGTCTCACTCCTTTCCAATCCTCATCTTGTTTGTATCTTTACAAAGTATAAACATTGCAGCGCCGTTTTCGTATATGCCCTGAATAACGTGTCTGCAATTATTGTTAACACGTTGTACCTTGCATTAAGTTGAAGACTGCCGTGTGTTCTACCAAGTCAAAGAACAAGAAAGTAGTTTACTATATTCTAATGACCTTTCAATTTCATTCATTTTCTCTTTTCATTATTAGGCTGCAAACTTGTACATACATGCATAAACACACATTTGTGTATACTATTTAGAAATGGATGTGTAATCAAACAGAATATTTACGAATGTGTTACATTATTTGAATGATCTCCTGTTATAACACGGCGAATGAGTCACTTGGCTTGGATATACACTAGATTATTATTAGATTATAAATTGCGTGATATCGTTTTGAAGATCTTACGCGATAAATGTATCATTTGGCCTCGACAATCTAAATAGAATGAACCTGCTGCAGGAATCAAACCTGCGACCAAAAGGGTGTCCGCTTCAACGTACAGTTGCTCTTACCACTGAGCCAAACATCTGCTGGTTATGCAACGACACGAAATAACTGCTTTCACTAATGGTCTTTATCTGCTCTATTTGTTCCGTTCAATGCAGACAATTATATAAGTAATAA